>RJWM01011338.1:0-59884 GCA_004363535.1 Dasyprocta punctata | reverse complement strand
GAATGCAGTCCTCAGAGGGAAATTTATAGCACTAAACTCTCATATCAGAAAAATGGAAAGAACACACATAAACAACCTAATGCTGCACCTCAAACTTCTAGAAAAAGAAGAGCAAGTCAAGTCCAAAGCCCAAAGAAGGGAGGAAATTATTAAGATTAGAGCAGAAATTAATGCAATTGAAACTAAGAAAACAATACAATCAATGAATTGAAGAGATGGTTCTTTGAAAGAGTAAATAAAATTGATAAACCCCTAGCCAACCTTATCAAGAAGAGATAAAAAAAAACTCAGATTCATGCAATAAGAAATGAAAAGGGTGAAATCACTACAGACCCTGTGGAAATACAGAAGATCATCAACACCTACTTCAAAAACCTTTACTCACATAGATTGGATAACACAGAAGAAATGGACAGATTCCTAGAAACCTATGAATTACCAAAGCTGAATCAAGAAGATGTAAAGCTGCTGAATAACCCATTTTCAGCTAATGAAATTGAAAATGTAATTAAGACCCTACCAACAAAGAAAAGCCTGGGCCCTGATGGATTCACTGCTGAATTCTACAAGAAATTTAGGGAAGACTTAATCCCAACACTCCTCAAACTCTTCAATGAAATCAAAAGGGAAGCAAGTCTCCCTAACATTCCTGGTAACAAGTATTACCCTAATACCAAAACCAGAGAAAGACCCAACCAAAAAAGAAAATTACAGGCCAATCTCCCTAATGAACATAGACGCAAAAATCCTCAATAAAATACTGGCAAATAGAATACAGCAAGTTATCAGAAAGATTATACACCATGATCAAGTGGGATTCATCCCAGGAATGCAGGGATGGTTCAACATATGGAAATCAATACATGTAATCCACCATATCAACAGGACCAAGGACAAGAACTACATGATCATCTCAATAGATGCAGAAAAAGCTTTCGACAAAATCCAACACCCATTCATGATCAAAACCCTAGAGAAAATCGGAATAGATGGTCTCTACCTCAACCTGATAAAAGCTATATATCATAAACCAACAGCCAACATCTTACTAAATGGACAAAAACTGAAAATTTTCAACCTAAAATCAGGAACAAGACAAGGGTGTCCATTATCACCACTCCTATTCAATATAGTTCTGGAAATATTAGCCAGAGCAATTAGACAAGAGAAAGAAATAAAGGGAATCAGGATAGGAAAGGAAGACGTGAAATTATCAATATTTGTAGATGGTATGATACTCTACATAGAAGACCCCCAAAAATCCATTAAAAGACTTCTAGAAGTAATAACCAAATTTAGTAATGTAGCTAGATACAAGGTGAACACTCAAAAATCAATAGCATTCCTGTACACAAGCAACAAAGTCACTGAGAGAGAAATAAGGGAAACCACACTCTTCACTATAACATCCAAAAAAATGAAATACTTAGGAATCAATCTAACAAAGTAAGTAAAAGATCTATACAGTGAAAATTACATTACTCTAAAGAAGGAAATCGAAGAAGATTTCAGAAAACGGAAAGATATTCCCTGTTCATGGATAGGAAGAACAAGCATCATGAAAATGGCCATTCTCCCAAAATTATTACACAGATTCAATGCAATCCCAATCAAAATACCACTTGCCTACCTCAAAGAGCTAGAGAAAGCATTCCTGAAATTCATCTGGAATCAGCAAAGGCAATTCTGGGCAACAAAGGTAAGGCAGGAGGCATCACAATCCCCGACTTGAAACTATACCACAAAGCTACTGTGATAAAATCAGCATGGTACTAGAATCAAAACAGACCTGAAGATCAATGGAATAGATTAGAAGATACAGCCACAACTACAAACACACTCAGCCACCTCATCTTTGACAAAGGGGCCAAACATGTACATTGGAAGAAAGACAGCCTCTTTAACAAGTGGTGCCGGAAAAACTGGCTTTCTATACGCCATAAACTAAAACTAGATCCATGCCTATCACTAAGCACTAAAATAAAGTCAAAATGGATCAAAAATTTGAATATAAAAACAGAGACACTAAACTTACTAGAAGACAGAGTAGGTAAAAATCTTGATGCCATAGGAGTAGGCAGAGAGTTCATGAACAAAAATCAAAATGCACAGGAAACACTTCCCAGAATCAGCAACTGGGATCTCATCTTACTAAAAAGTTTTTGCTTATCAAAGGAAATCTCCAACAGAGTAAAAAGAAAACCCACGAATTGGGAAAATATCTTAAGCAATTGTCCATCAGAAAAAGGACTTCTATCTAAAACATACAAAGAATTAAAAGAAATCAGGCCCCTAAAATTCAAGGACCCAATCCAAAAATGAGCATCTGAGATGAATATACACTTCTCAGAGAAAGAAATACAAATGGCAAATAAATATATGAAAAAATGTTCAACATCAATGGTCATTCAGGAAATGCAAATTAAAACAACCCTGAGATTCCATCTCACTCCAGAAAGAATGGCCAAGATTAAAAAATCAACCAACAACAAATGCTGGAGGGGCTGTGGGGAAAAAGGAACACTTCTCCACTGTTGGTGGGAGTGTAGACTGGTGCAACCACTATGGAAATCAGTGTGGACATTCCTCAAGAAGCTAGGATTAGAGATACCATTCAACCCAGCTATCCCACTTCTGGGCATTTTCCCAGAAGAATTGAAAACATCATACCACAGTGATATCTGTGCACCCATGTTTATAGCAACCCAGTTTGTAATAGCCAGATTTTGGAAACAACCCAAGTCCCTATCAATCAAAGAGTGGATAAAAAAGATGTGGTATTTTTATACAATGGAGTACTGCTCAGCTATTAAGAAAGATTGCATTGAGACTTTTGTAAGTAAATGGTCACGACTTGAGACCATACTCATAAGTGAGATAAATCAAACCCACATGTGTAAATACCATATTGTCTCCATAGTGTAAGAAATGGAAAAGTATATATGATCCAAAATCTATAATAAATACTATGTAAGGGTAAAAAATAGCTTGAAGAGCAAAAGTAATTGGGAAGGGAAAAGGTGGAAAGAGAAAAGGGAAAAGGAAAAGATATGAACCTGTATATATGTATATGTAAGATAACTAAAACGAACACACTGCTGAATGTATTCTTTATTGAGAAAGAACAATTAATACTCATATGATTAGATCAATTTTTCATGTCTAAATCTGTAAATGTAAGTAACCATTTTAAAGATAATGATACGCAATATTGCAACCATTGTCAAGTTTCTATCATCCTGTTTTGTAAACCTGCAATGTTACTGTTGTGCATTTACTCTACTCGTTTGTCTCTTTCATTTGTTGTCTTTGTTATATATGTCTTTTTATTCTTCACTTAAATAAAAAAAAAAACAATGCAAGCAACACAGAATTTCAAAACAAGATAACAGGAAATCAACAGTGGTTACTGTAATGTCTTTTTGTTTTCTTTGAAATAGTTGTTCATATCTTCACACAAAATGAATTCAAACAAAACAAAATAGTATAAAACTGATCAAAACAAAAGAATGAAAGCATTACAGGCCTTCAAAACCCGACAATAGAAAAATCAACAATGGCTACCATAATTTCTCTTGTTCTCTTCAAAATAGCTGTCCATGCCTTCACAAATATTGAAATTCAAATAATACAAAACAAACTAAAACCAATCAAAACAAAGAATAAAAGCATTATTGAACTTCATAGCAAGATGATAAGAAATCAGCGATGGCTACCATAATGTCTTGTTTTCTTTAAAGTAGCTGTTTATACCATCAAATGTAGTGAATTTAATTCTTTTGTTTTTCCTTCCTTCTTTTCTCCTTTTCCCTATCTGAGTTATTCTTTTCCCTCAGAACAGGTTCTTACCCTTACACAGTATTTATTGTAGATTTTGGATCCTATATACTTTTTCATCTTCTTATACTAGGGGGTCAATGCGGCATTTACTCATATGAGTTTGATTTATTTAACTTATGAGTATGATCTCGAGTCATATCCATTTACTTATTAAAGTCTTGATGCAATCTTTCTTTATTGCTGAGTAGTACTCCATTGTATAAAAATACCACCTCTCTTTTTTATCCATTTCTCAGTTGATGGGCATTTAGGTTGTTTCCAAGATTTGGCTATTACAAATTGTGCTGCTATAAACATGGGTGCACATATATCACTGTGGTATGATATTTTCAGTTCTTCTGGGAATATGCCCAGAAGTGGAATAGTTGGGTCAAATGGGATCTCTAGTCATAGTTTTTTGAGGAACCTCCAGACTGATTTCCACAGTGACTGCACCAGTCTACACTCCCACCAACAGTGGAGAAGAGTTCCTTTTTCCCCACAGCCCATCCAGCATTTGTTATTGGTTCATTTCTTGATGTTGGCCATTCTTTCTGGAGTGAGATGGAATCTCAGTATTGTTCTAATTTACATTTCTCAAACGACCATTGATTTGAACATTTTTTCATATATTTATTTGCCATTTGTATTTCTTCCTCTGAGAAGTGTGTATTCATCCCAGATGCCCGTTTTTGGATTGGGTATTTGAATTTCAGGGGTCTGATTTTCTTTAATTCTTTATATGTTCTAGATAGAAGTCCTTTATCTGAGGGACAGTTGACTAAGATTTTTTCCCAATTTGTTGGTTTTCTTTTCACTGTGTTGGAGATTTCTTTTGACATGCAAAAACTTTTTAATAAGACAAGATCGCAGTTATTGATTCTGTGAAGTATTTCCCATGCAGTTTGATTTTTGTTCATGAATTCTCTGCCTACCCGTATGGCTTTAAGATTTCTACTTACTTTGTCTTCCAGAAGATTCAGTGTTTCTGCTCTAATATTTAGATCTCTGATCCATGTTGACTTTATTTTAGTGCATGGTGATAGACATGGATCTAGTTTTAGTTTTTGGCATATGGAAAGCCACTTTTTTCAGCACCACTTATTAAAGACGCTTTTTACCAGGGAACATGTTTGGCCCCTTTGTCAAAAGTAAGGTGGCTGAGTGTGTTTATAGTTGTGCTTGTATCTTCTAATCTATTCCATTAATCTTCAGGTCTGTTTTTATGCTAGTGCAATGCTGATTTTATTACATTAGCTTTGTAGTATATCTTCAAGTCAGCACTTTTGATGCCTCCTGCCTTGCCTTTGTCACCCAGAACTACCTTTGCTATTCTAGGTCTCTTTGGTTCCAGATGAATTTTAGGGATGATTTCTCTAGATCTGTGAGGTAGGTTAATGGTATTTTAATTGGAATTACATTAAACCTGTATAACAATTTTGGAAGAATGGCCATTTTCACAATGTTTGTTTTTCCTATCCATGAACAAGGTATGTATTTTCATTTTCTGAGATCCTGTTCAATTTCTTTTCTCAGAGTATTATAATTTTCACTGAATAGATCTTTTACTTCCTTTGTTAGATTGATTGCTAAGTATTTCATTTTTTTGGATACTATTGTGGAGGGTGTGGCTTCTCTTATTTCTCTCTCAGTGAGTTTGTTGTTTGTGTAGAAGAACGCTATTGATTTTTGAGTGCTGACTTTGTATCCAGCTACATTATTGAATTTGGTTATTACACTTAGAAGTCTTTCAATGGATTTTTGCAGGTCTTCTTTGTGGAGTATCATGCCATCTTCAAATAATGACAATTTAACTTCTTCTTTTCCTATTCTTATTCCTTTTATTTCTCTCTCTTGTCTAATTGCTCTAGCTAATATTTCCAGCACTATTTTGAATAGGAATGGTGATAATGGACATCCTTGTCTTGTTCCTGATTTTAGAGTAAAAGCTTTCTATTTTTGACCATTTAATATGTTGTTGGTTGTTGGTTTGTCATAGATGGCTGTTATCAGATTGAGGTAAAGACCATTTATTCCAATTTCCTGCAGGGTTCTTATCATCATGTTGGACTTCATCAAAAGCTTCTTCTGCATCTATAGAGATGATCATGCAATTCTTACCTTTGGCTCTATTGATATGGTGTATCATGTTTATTGATTTGTGTATGTTGAACCATCCCTGCATTCCTGGGAAGAATCCCACTTGGTCATGGTGTATAATCTTCTTGATGACTTGCTGCACCCTGTTTGCCAGTATTTTATTGAGAATTTTTACATCTATGTTCATTAGGGAGATTGGCCTGTAGTTCTCTTTTTTGGTTGGGTCTTTCTCTGGTTTTGGTATTAGGGTAACACTTGCTTCCAGGAATGAGTTAGGGAGAATGGCTTCCCTTTCAGTTTCACTGAAGAGTTTGAGGAGTGTAGGAATTAAGTCTTCCTTGAATTTCTTGTAGAACTCAGCTGTGAATCCATCAGGACCTGGGCTTGTCTTTGTTGATAAGGTTTTAATTACATTTTCAATTTCATTAATTGAAATTGGGTTATTCAGCAGTTCTACATCTTCTTGATCCAGCATTGGTAATTCATAGGTTTCTAGGAATCTGTCAATTTCTTCTGTGTTATCAAACCTATGAGAGTACAGGTTTTTGAAGTAGGTATTAATGATCTTCTCTATTTCCACAGGGTCTGTAATGATTCCACCCATTTCATTCCTTATTGCATGAATTTCACCTTTTTCTTTCCTTTTTTAAATAAGGTTGACTAGGGGCTTATAATTTTATTTATTCTTTCAAAGAATCAGCTCTTTGATTCGTTAATTCTTTGTATTGTTTTCTTAGTATCCATTGCATTAGTTTTTGCTGTGATCTTTATAATTTCCTTCCTTCTTTTGACTTTGGGCTTGACTTGCTCTTCTTTTTCTAGACATTTGAGGTGTAGCATCAGGTTATTCATTCCGTTTTCCTGATGTGGGAATTCACCGCCATAAATTTCCCTCTAAGGACTGTTTTCATTGCAACTGGTAAGTTGTATTTGTATTTTCATTTGCTCATAGATATTGTTTAATTTCTTCTTTAATTTTCTCTGTGACCCATTGATTGTTCAGGAGTGTATTATTTAATTTCCATGTGTTCATGGAGTTTTTGCAGTTTCTTTTGTCATTAATTTCTAGTTTCATGGCACTGTGACCAGATAATCTGCATGAGATAGTTTAAATTCTTTTGTATTTACTTAAGCATGTTCTATGGGCTAGCATATGGTCTATTTTAGAGAATGTTCGATGTGCAGCTGAGAAGAATGTATATTCTAATATTGTTGGGTGGAACATGCTGTACATGTCTGCTAAGTTCAAGTATTCACAAGTTTGATGCAGTTCCGTTATTTCTTTGCTGATTTTCTGTCTAGTTGATTTGTCTCTTTTTGTCAATGGGGTGTTAAGGTCTCCCATTATAATTGTGTTATTGCTTATTTGATTTATCATTTCTATTAACATTTGTTTTATATAGCTGGGTGCTCCCATATTTGGTGCATATATATTTAAAATTGTTATCTCTTCCTCTTGATAGTTTCCCCTAATTAGTATGTATTGACCTTCTTTATCTCTTTTGATCATTCTT
This sequence comes from Dasyprocta punctata, assembly GCA_004363535.1. NCBI lineage: Eukaryota > Metazoa > Chordata > Mammalia > Rodentia > Dasyproctidae > Dasyprocta > Dasyprocta punctata. Next base: position 52,451 of record RJWM01011338.1, on the reverse strand, counting down.
GGTTTGAAGTTCACATTGTCTGCAAACAGAATAGCTACCTCTGCTTTTTTTGGGGGGTAGTATGAAGTATTGTTTTCCATTCTTTGACTTTCAGTTTATGAATTTCCTTTATATTAGATGGGTTTTTCTTTTATACAGCATATGGTTGGATCTTGTTTCTTGATTCATTCTGCCAGTCTATCTCTTTTAATTGGTGAACTGAGGCCATTTACATTAATGGTTATAACTGATACATATTGGTTGACTATTGTCATGTTATTTTTCTGCTTTTGTTTCCTTACCTTTCCCCTCTGTTTAATTGTTTGCCTTGTCTATTGGTTTTTATCTGTTGGTGTTCTTGAAGTCATAGTCATTTTTATGTCTATCTAGAATATCTTTCAGTATTCTTTGCAGCGTTGGTTTCATGGTCTTGAAGTTCTTCAGCTGTTCTTTGTCATGGAAATATCTTATTTCTCTGTCAGTTTTGAAGGACAGTTTGTGGGGTACATCAATCTTGATTGGAAGTCATTTTCCTTTAGGATTTGAAATACTTCACTCCATGATCTTCTTGGTTTTATTGCTTGTGCTGAGAAGTCTGCTCTGTGATTCTGGTGGGCTTTCCTTTATAGGTGATCTATCTTTTTAACAGCTTTTAGTATTTTGTTCTTATGTTGAATTTCTGGGATGTTGATTATTACATGTCTGGGTGTAGGTTTATTTTGGTTATGGCTAATTGTAGTTCTATATGCTTCACTTATCTGTATGTCAGTTTCCTTTCCAGTGTTTCAGAAATTTTCAGCTATTATTTCTGTAAATAGTCTTTTTATATCATTTGTTTTGTCACCCTTTTTGTTTATACTTATCAAGATTATATTGCTTTTCTTTGTATTGTCTTGCAACTGTTGAATTGTTATTTCCTGGTTCCTTATTATTTTTATGGAATCTTTCTTTTCCTGGTCACTAGCTGCAATCTTGTCTTTGAGGCTTGAAAGTCTGTCTTCACATTTGTTCAAGCAGTTTTGCCAGCTTTCAATGGAATTCTTGATTTCCCAGATATCTCTTTGACTCTGTTTCATAGATTCTAATTCTTTCTTATATTGACATTCAAGGTTTCCATCATTTTCCTATGCTCCTCTATTTTTTTACGTATGTCTTCTTTAGATGTTTTCAGCATTTCTTCCATTACATTTATCATTTCTTGTTTTACCACTGAGATTATTTCTGATCTGAGTTTCTTTACAGTTTCATGAAGTTGTTTCTTTACTTCAGTTGCTATCATTTCAGAAGTTTCAGGATATGGCTTACATTTTCTTCTATGTCCATGTCTCCTAGGTTTATTTGAGATGGGCTGAAGGTTTAAGGTTGCATTTTGCTCTTTTGTTTTGTCATTTTCCTGTATTCCCCTGGAGAAGCTGAATGCAAGGTCTCAGTCGCTTCCTGGGTTGAGGATATCTGTCCATACTGCAGGGAGTTTACCCAGCTGAGTAGGGGTCATTAGTCAGGCCTTACCATGTCCCTAGTGGCACTCAAAGGCTCCTCAAATGTGGGGAGTACACTAAGCAGGCCTTCAGCCCACCTCATGTGGTACTCTGAAGCTCCCTGGCTGCTTAAGGTTGCTAGGCGGTATTCTACCAGGTGCTGAGTGGTGTGCCAAGGTTGAACAGCTAGATGGAGTGTATTATGCAAGCCTTTAGCTCATGCCGCATGGTGCATTGAAGCTTTCCAGCTGTTTGGGGTTGCTGGGCAAGGCCCAACCAGGCCCCAAGGGACCTACCTGAAGGTCCGCAGCTGATTGGGGGTGCTGGGTGGGGCCCTACCAGGTTCTAAGTGAGGTGCCGAGGTTGCACAGCTTGGTGGGGTTTGCTGTACAGGCCTTCGGCTTGTGAGACTGAGTGCAGGTGGTTCCCCTGCCACTCGGGGTCGCTCACCTGCCTGCTTCTTTATCCTATTGTTTTTTGCACTTTATTCTTCTACCTTTCCACGTAGAACTTTGAGGGTTGGAGCCATTTTTTTGACACTTTTAACATGAGGAATGACTCCAGGACTTTGAGTATTTTCTTGGGCAGTTTAATAAATCTTGAATTTATGTACCGGGATTGCATGTGAAAAATCATCCCTTTTTAGTGAGCCAGGCAGGCAGATTTGTATTAACTACTGCTAACTGTAAGTTAGACGTCCTCCATCGTCATCTAGGCAATTCCTTTGCATCATACTTACATTCTACACCATTGAATGGCATGGACTTCTATATCTAACAAATTCTCAGTGAAAACTGCATTCTATTAGCTGTATCTCCTGCAGTGTGTTTCTGATTCCTTCATTTTACCAATGACTTGGAATTAGTGGAGAGTTTTCAGTGGCTACACAGTGTAAGAAAAGGGAGCTTCCTGCTATAATGCTTTCTGTTTTCTGTAGTATATGACTAATTAGAGCAAAATTGCAAGATTCTTTTTGATTAAGGGGAAAAAAACTTAAACAATATGCATGGAAAAGGATTTGCACATCTCACTTCTAATAAAGGAAGGGCATCATCTAGCCTTCATTTTTCCACTGTTGGAAATCTGTTCTGATGGTAAACCTGAAGATTCACTTCATGACTAATGAAAATAGCTGTAAAATCAAGTAATTGTTCATGTATGGGAGATGTATAGCAATTTAATATATAAAACAATTTCTGTAAATTGTGCTACATTTGGCACATATTAAGTAAAAGTCTAACAGATTTTTAAGAATTTTTTTGGGTAATACATACATTAATTATCCTGTTCTAGTGAGTGCAGTGTGGTGTATGTGTTCTTAGAAATGGCAGTGCTAAATGAATCAGTGCTATCATGGTTAACACACAAGGTCCCTATGGAATTATATCAACTAGGCCATTCATTCAAATCAATCAACACAATTAGTGTTAATTGGTTGATGACTTTACATTTCTGCATTATTTTGAACTGTTTTAATGGTGGATTTCTCTAGTAGTGGTGGATGATTTACCTCAATCTGAAAATTCACTTGCTAGACTCACAGTAAAACTGACATTTTAATGCAAACCATGCTATACACATGATTGCTTATTCTTCTCAAAATAAGCAAAGTGTCTGAGGATAATGAGATGTAATAGTGCTAAAAGAAAATTTTATGGAATAAACACAAAGAGATTAGGAAGTGTCATGGAAATGGAGGAAAAGCAAAAGGGCTAAGCACTTATTTGCATGAGAGCAAATTCTACCATCCTGACTGATCAGTTCTGTGAAGAATCATAAGTATATAGCTATGCAAAATAAAGTGTTGCCATAGTTATTCAAAACTACTTCATATTTTAATAATCATTTTTGTGTCCATTTGTTTTCTAAGACCATTTAAAAATTTCCAAACATGTGCACTTCAATTTATATTTAATGTATTCGAGTGCATTTTCACATATTAAATCAATTTTACCTTTAAATGCATCCTCAATTCCATTTTCAACCAAGACGGCAACAGGTGGCAAAATCGCTCTTCCACTGTGAGCAAATACAGAACTGGATGAAAAAAATAATGCATCTATTTTCTAGAATTGGGTTATAAGTAGCATAGATCTTTTAAAGAAAGGAAACAAGGAACTATGCCCCAGAGTCTCTGTATTTTTTTTTTTTTTTTGCCTGTGGCATTATTCACTATCATGGACAAGGACCATGAACCCAAATCAAAGCCATAGTGTCACTGAGAATGTTAATATCAGAATTGAGATAACTGAAGTGGCTGGAATTTTTCAGGAGAAGAGGAGCTGTAAAGTGAAGTGAGGCTAGAAGTCAGCATAAAAGTCTCTGGTTCTCAGAGGTAGACATTGCTACAACCGTGTGAAGCAAGACTTGGAAACCAGAGGGCTCATACTTGGAGGAAGCTAGAGGGTTCATACTTGGAGGCTCATACTCAGAGGTTAGGTAGTGCAGGGGTTGCTTAAGACCAAGCAGGTTGCTGAGGCCTTCATCAGCATCTTGAGCACTTGGGTGATACTTCAGAAAGATCATATTTAGGGATAACCACTGAAAATAAAGTAAGGGTTAGAGTCCAGGATTAAGGACAAGGCTGAAATATTCCTTCTTTCATAAATCATAAGCCAACCCTAAGATTCTAATCTTACAGAGTTTCACATCTTTTAAAAGATGATGATTAATGCAAATAATTCAACTCAAACCTACAAAGCAGGTCAGAATGAGGATGACAGCTGGGGGTAAGGTCAAGGGTTTAAACAAGGAATTGACTTTATGAGGAGTTTTGACCCACAGAAAAGTTGTTTGAAAGGCAGTAGTAGTAAGACACGGTTTGGAACTGTCATGAGTAAGGCAATTTATGATGGAAGTGACCCATTCCAGCATTTATGGATTGAGGAGATCGAAAATAAGTAGGTGGAACATGTGATCCTGTACTGAACCATTTCATAGAGGACATTCTTGGGGACTGTTGATGACACTTGAGTGGGGCTTCTGCATGAAATACGTATGGGAATTCTTGAAGCCTTCCTGCAAATTTTCATGCACTCTAAAATAAAAAACTGAAAACACAGATAAGTTGACATTTTTAACCAAATGAAACCTCACCTTTCAAAATAGCATTGGATCTGATGCAAAACTGTGAAATATATTATGCCTCTCACGTTTTCTTCCTGTACTATGTCATCTTGTCAAAAAATAGCATAATGTACTAATGTAGCCACATTTATTTTCAAAGAGCATGAGATTTAATCCTAGATTTTAAAAATACATCAGCATTATATAAGTATAAATGTTTGTTTTAGATAATAAGTTAATGATGCCATACTTTATTCAAGGCCAGAAATTGGAAGCTAATATATTTTACCCAAATGAAAGGACATTCCACTATGTGTGTTTTGCCAAGGGCAAAAAGCACATGTATCTCCCTAAATACAATGAAATGACACCCAGGCATTGTTGTTGGGTTGTAAGCAGAGCTGGGAAATTCCAGTCCTGGAAGCTTTTCTTAGAGCATTCTAAGCCCTAGAAAAATATTGCCAAAACTTGACTGAAGTCACTGGCAAGAAGTATAAGCTCTCAATCACCACTTGTTGCAATTCCAAGGGCATTATATGTTATTGACATTTAGCCAGAAGATTCTGCTGAAGTGATTTATGAGATACAGGGAGCCCTATTGTGCCAATTCTGAGCATTTGTGTAATTTTTCTCTGTGCAGGACATCTCCCTGTGGCACTTTACAGTATAGAGATTATGGTGGTGAATGTGGGAGTATGTATGTGCGCAGGATCATTAAGGGTGTGGGGAAACAGTATAATATTAGAGTCAGTGAAGAATAATCTTCCTTTGTTGGCACCTACCAAAATAGGAGCTCTGTATCTAGGAGACCAGGGTTTTTATGTTGTTTTCTTTAACCCTTTGCTTAGTATTCTGTGATTCTTTCATGCTAAATCAAGAGTATATATTGTCCCATGTAAATAAGCCAAATATTCTAGGCTTTAGAACTTGTGACTATAAGGAATGTAGCACTTTGTTTTTGCAAAAAAGTGTAATATTTTGCATCTACTTTAGAGCAACTGCCTACAAATAACATCCTCAAAGTATCTCCCAATTATTTCTGATAGATTTCCTCAGAGGGAGCTCCTCATGGGCCCAAACGAGTTATCACAAAAATTCATTATATGATTCCCTCCTTTTTTCCTGCCTTTTCTGCTTCAAATTTCACTTTTTCATTTCTGCTTTCAACAGCGTTACTTAACAAAGCCTGTCTTATGTACTTTCTTGTCACTGAGACTTGGTACTTGGCACTTGACATCCACAATTTAATGGAGGAAGGATTTATTTTGGTAAACAGTTTGTAGAGGTTTCAGTCCATAGTCAAATGGCTCCAAGGCAGGATGATGTGGCACCAGGGCATGGCAGAGAAAAAGTACCTTTATGTTATGGCAACAAGAAGCACAGAGAGATCAAGAAAGAAGAGAGAGCTATTCCTTTACAGATCACACCCCTAGAGATTCCTCTGACCAGACTTCACCTCTCAACATGACATTTAGCTATTGACTCATTAGTGACCTAATCCACTGATAAATATTATGCCTCTTCCATCCAGTCTCCTCCCCAAAGCTCCACCTATGATCACAGGAAACATTGGGGGCATCTAGATAAAACCTAAAACAAAACCTCACTGCTGTTTATACCCATCACGAAAATGTTAGTGTAAAGTCCAGTTGCAGTTTCAATTACTTCCAAACTTCAACTCCTCAGAATATGCAAGCACTTTATAGTTCTATGTGAAGTATGGGAAATGGTTTCTTTACCTGCTTTGGGCCCTACCCTGTGACCTGGTTGCAAAGTAACTTTATGCCCCAAACTGGGAAATACTGACAGATGCTGCCTCAATCATTCTGTCCATGGAAGTTCTGAAATAATAACAAAGATCTCATGTCATTTCTTTTGACATTCTTCTTTTTCTTTTAAGGTCCTTATGCTAGTCAAAATTTTTCTATCCACATTCAATTATGCAACAAAAACTTACAGGCTTCTCAATAGGATCAATTGTATATTAGTAACTGGGAGCATAGGTGATTTTTTTTTATACTAGTAGCATAACTAGGAATGTAATGGCTTAGCTGGTTTTCTTTTGCTACAACACAATGCTTAATATTGGGTAACTGATAAAGAAAAAAAGTTTCTTTAGCTCACACTTCTGGAGATTCCAGAGCATGATACCAGCATCTGCTCATTGCTGATGAAGACCTGGCTATATCACACATGATGAACGACATCAAGTGGAAGCATTTGCAAGAGTGAGAAATCACCCAGAAAGACTGTAAACATGAAATATTCAGAAGCCAGGTTTTTTATTTTTATTACAACTTGCTCATGTAAGACCTAAGATACTTTAGTAAGTACATTAATCACTTTCAAAGGTGGTACTCTCAAGTATCCAATCACTTTGCAATTGGTCTCATCTCTTAAATGTTTAACCTCAGCAACCTGCAGACCAAGCTCCCAGAATGTGAACTTTCAGGGAAATACTAAACGCACATCCAAACCATGGCATGTAGATTCTGTAGCCACTCATCTCTGGCTCAATCAGCTAATAAATGCCTCATTACAAAATATTTTCCAAGTTTGATTTATTGGTACACAATTTTAAAAAGATTTCTTGCATTTCTACAAAGAACATGATGATTTAGAAATAGAGACAGAAAGAATACAGTTTCTTTATTTCCAGGCAGACTTATGCCTCAACAGGATTCATAAGAGTAAAGCATACAATAAGTACAATAAATTCCTATCTCATCTCTCTCTAAGAATCCCCCGTGGCACTGCCTTGTGTCCTTTCTGCCATCATCAGTGAATGAAAAGACTTTGCTGCCGTGGAGTTGCCTTTCTGGATGGCAGCTGGTTCCCGTATTTTGCAGACCTTGTTGTGTATATGTTGCTGTCTCTGTGAATCACAGTGCTTATTCAGGAGCTTCCTTTGCAGTACAAACTTCCCAGCTTAGTTTCTCCTTTAAATATCAAATTTGGAAACTGGAAACTTTTGGTTGCATTACAAACATTTTCAGTTAACAAGGAAATGAGCAGTCATGGCTGATCTTGCTAACTTAATATCAGCAAGTTGTTGATGCGTCAAGAATGGTACATCTCCTAAGGACCCATGAATTAAAAATTTACCTATAAAAGTATTTGCATTTATTGAACATTTATTTTTGAGTGATATTGTACTTATCAACAAGAGTTTTTATGTGGCTACTATATACCAAGTGTTGTCCACGATAAGAATAAAGATGACTAAGTTAAAAAAGAAGAAACTACAAAGTTACTAGTTTTAGAAAATATGTGGCAATAAAGTGGAAGATGGACATAAGTGGTATGATGGGAGAGGCAGAAAGACCTACCTAGGCAGTGAATTATCCAAGGAAGTAGTGATGAAAATAAGAATGGAACATAAGAGACATGGAAAAAATTTGAGAGCTAATTCAAAGAAAGAGTTTTTTGTATTTAATGAAAATGAGGGATGAAGAGGGTGAAAGAATGTAAGATGTCTCTTAAGATTTTAATTTCCTGACTGAGAAGATAGTGGTGTCTTTTCTTGAAATTATGTCCTGAAAAGAATAAATTATATGTACTGTGATAATAAATATCTTTTATTATGTGTACATGTGTGTGTATGTGTGTGTGTGTGTGTGTGTGTGTGTGTGTGTGTAGAAGGTAGAAATGGATGCTTAATGTCCTGTAGTTTATTGTCAATTAATGGAGTTAGCTAGAAGCATTATTTCAAAGTTCAGTAAAGTCCAGCTCCTCATGGAAATTTTCCTGATGACATTAAATTGAAAGTACTGAGTAGTGAGTGCTGTAAGTTTACCAATAAATAAATTTCAAACCAAGTTAAAATATACTATGCTGACTTGCTTGTATCTACTAGTATTTCTTTTAGGTCGAGGCAGGCACATCAAGATGTATAAAGATATTGTGTGTAGAGAGTGAGACATAAAAGTATGGCCAAGTTTTATATATATCATATTATATTACTGAGATTATTCTCCAATCCTACCCTCCAATAGTCATATCTGCTTGCTTGAGGTTCAATTAAAAATGAAAATGTTTATGTATTAAACATTGAAGAGTACTGAGAGTGCTTCACAGTAGGGGGATAAAGAATTAATTTACCTCAGCAAGGAACTCAGCTCTGATCTGGATTTCTTTTGATACTGGTTGTGCTAGTAGCTGGTCCACTGAGATGGGGAGTAGCTTCAGAAGCACAGGTGGCAACAGCAGAAACTTCCACTGGGACAAATATTGACTCCCTTGAGATTGAGAGGTGACACTTTGGCCTACACTGGCACCCACCACAGAGAGTGCAATGCCAAAATGACCTGGGTAGACATAGGCAAAGGGCCACAGTGTTGTCACAGACCACTACAGGAAATCTGAGTCAGTAAGGGAAAAATGGCCAATACTATTTGAGGATTAGGAAGAGACTGTTAATTATCACATGTGATAAACTTTCCTGTGATGTATTTGGCTCTACATAGTTTTTTATAGATAACATTTCACTTATAATATCGCTAAGGAGAAGAAACCACATAAAACTATGACCATTTGGCACAATCCTAGTTTCTGGAATGTATTGAGCTAGTTTGTGGTTGCAGTCACAGGAGAAAACTGAAGCAAAAACTTTAGCATATAAAATTATACATAAAAGACTTGTTGACAACACTTCTAATACACTAAAGCAGGAGGAATTCCTACTTATGATATTTTCTTTCTTGTATATAACCACATGGCACTACTTTTATTTTACTGTGTGACGAAGCCCTGGTTATCTTAATTTAAGTAAACCATAAAAATATGAAAAGAATGTTTCAATTTGAGTCAGTTTTAGAAATGTTGGTGGTCATAGATACTTTGCAAATAGCCAGATTTTCTAATGATTAAACATTTAGCTAGGGAAAAGCCAATCTAACCACAATGAACCAACCAACCAATGAACCAATCAACCAACCCACCAAACAATTGGAAAACAAAATTTCAACCAACCAACCAACCAACCCAGCAATTAAAAAGACCCCATAATCTTTAGTTCATTGTGACACAGAAAAGCATAGATAGGCTTTACTATCCCTTGAATTTCCTGCCTTGGAGAAGTCACATTATCTTGAGTTTCATTGCTTTTGACATAAAGTGGTCCTGGGGTCAAAATTCCAGCCAGTTTTCTAAAAGAGTGTTTCTTATAGTTATGAAATTTCCCTAGAACAAGATTTTAAATCATTTTATTTTAAAGAAGTTTGTCACAAATTAATGTATAACATGAATATTTTCATGAGTTCTGAGAGGTTTGCCATCCTTTTAGGTTTTACTAAACTTTAAGAGGAAGTTTCACTTCTTTTGAGAGAATAGAGAAGCCTATCAACAGAAGAGGCTTGAGAAAGAGAAATGTCTTTATGGGTTGTCTTACATAGTAGATATTTTGGTTCAGTGAATAAGTCAAATCTTATAACTTAAAACCCTGCCATTACCTAGGAAAGCCTTTGAAAATATGAAGTTCTGCTGGCAATCCTCATTTCTGCAAGTAGATGTGAGTTAAAGAACATACAAGATTTTCTGTTCCAGAAGAGATACATCTAGAGCCTGGAGTTCAGAGTAACCATCTTGTCATTCATCTATTGGCAAAAGTCTTTGTACCTATAAAGTACTGCAAAACTTTTTAAAAACTTTCTACTGTGCTGATGACCTTAACATTGAAATATGGATCTATTTTATTTTCTTGCTGAAATAGACAAGATCAGTGATACATTTTTCCTCCAAAGATGACCTTATTATCTGTGGGAAATGATGTGACTAGAATTAATCCAATGTGTCTTAGACAATGTCTTGCTTCACACAATTCTATCTCTCACTGGAAAAGAATGATGGTTGCTTCAATTTTGTATAATGTGATACCATTTTGTACTGTGAACTAAGATTTTCACTTTTTATTACAATATAACTATGAAGTCACAAGTCTATTGGGCAACCAACATGTATGTCATTTGCCATGTCAACTAAAAATAAAACTTTTTGATCATCTTTGAAATTTAGAATTGAGCAGAATTAGTTTTCTTTTTATTTTCATAACACTATTGATTTCAATTTTATTTCAGAAATGTTAGGTTTTCTTAAAAAAAGAAACAATTACTTATACATATAGTATTTTAAAGTGTTATTCCACAGTGAATATGATCAGCTTATAAAATATATATATATATATATATATATATATATATATATATCATGTTTCATTGTCAGAGAAGGGACTCTGCCTTTCAAAAATTTTACAAAAAATGTATTGGTCCTAATAAAAATTAAAAACCAGCCTACTAAATGATATCTAAGAAATTTCCAGATTCAATATTCTGTGAATATAGAGTCAGAACTGTACTTTAATAGGAACTTAACCTTTATTTGGTCCAACATCAAAACAGTTACAAATACTGCATCAGTTCACTATGGTTGTCATAAAAGAATACACAGACAGAAAAGGTAATTCTTATTTTTCACAGTTTTGGACACTAGAATTCCAAAGTCAAGGTCAACACAGATTTATTTATTTAGAAGGAGAAGAAGCATTTATTTTTCATCAGTATATGTTTGTAACACATAGTAATTATATTCATCTTGGGGAGTTGGTATATCTGCGTTATGGTATCTTAATCATTTTTGTTTTCCTTTCCTCTACTCACCCTCTCAACTATTCCTTATTCTCAGATGCCCTTTCCATCTCCACAAAGCCCTTGAGATTGTAACCCTAAGTGAAATAATCCAGACACAGAAGGTTAAGTATCACATGATCTCTCTTACATGAGAAATTAAAAATATTGATAATTTAAACAACACAGAAAATTTTGTTTGTTTTTAGGTTCTGAGCCTCATTTCTTGGCTTGCAGATGGGAACCTTCACCCTATGTCCTCATATAGCCTTCTGTGTGTCCATGCTTCTGGTGTCTCTGTGTTCCTGAATCTCTTTTTCTTATAAGGTGTTGTAGTTTAAATATGAAGGGCCTAAAAGTGACTCATATATTGAGGGCCTGATTCCCAGTGTAGCATTTTTCAGAGGTTGGGCCTAGAGGGGCAGATCTTGAGTTTTTACTTTCTTAAGTGGATTAATCCACTGATGAGTTTGTTAGCTGAATGGATTTAGGGTGTGGGACTTAGCTGAAGGAAGTAAGTCACTGGGGGTGCATTTTGGGAGGGTATATCTTTTCTCTAGCTCTTTCTCTCTCTCTTTGCTTACTTGAATGCCACAAGGTAAGCAGCTTTCCTCCATCATGACTTTCTGCTATGATGTTTTCGCTTTGCTGCAGACCTAGAAAAGATGGTGCCAAGTGATGATGAACTGAAACTTCTGGAACCATGAGCCAAAATAAATTTTACTTCTTCTAAATATTTCTTCTTCTACTCTTTCTTTTTCTATATTTTTCTTGTGTATTTGGTTACAGTGATACAAACCTGACCAACATGTAAGAACATGAATCCAACTGGATTAATGTTCACCTTATAACACTTAGTCACTCACCCCTTCAAAGACCCTGTTTCCAAATACAAATGTATTTTAAGATACTAGTGTTATGGAATGGAGGGTTCCGTGTAGCTTTTTCTAGGTTCTTGGTGTGCCAACCAAAGAACTGAACAAGTACACAAAAATGGCAGTGAAAATGTATATTTGTTGAGAGTAGAAAAGAGGAATGCCCTGTATTTTAAGAGTGGGCTACTCAAAAGGCTTACAACAGCCTTACAGATTAAAAAAAAGGGGACTTGTATTTGAGATCAAGAGTCCAAGTCCCTCCCAGAGAACTGTTAGAGGTGGGTTTGACAGTTCATGCTAAGTCATGCCCTTTGTGTTAATAGTGTATGTTCTTACCCATAAATTACTCTGTTATAATTGTATGCTTGAGATACAATCCATATAGATGAGTTAATAATGAGCTTTTCCATGGTCAAAGGTTACTTTTGGGCACCTTGAGTTGTTTCTGCACCTATACCTGAGGTTAGGATTTCCCTAAGAACTGATTTATGAGCTGCTTCTTAGACAGTGGCTATTGCTTGGAAGTTAAAGAGGTGGGGCCCTAGGTCAGAACATTTAAGGATTGATGGACAGGTGATCCTTAGCCCATGACTGATAGAAGGCACACTCTGGCCTGTTCCAGCTACTATTATACTAGGGATTAATACTCCAAAGTATGAACTTGTGGGGTGGAGAGCTGAGGAGATGGAGCCCATAGTATCTTCTCAGTCCAAGACATGAATAGCTTTGGTGGAGAAGGTAAAGAGTTGAATCAGTCTCCAAACATAGGTGTATATGAATTTATTATATTAATGAACACACCGAAGTTGTAAAATGAGATACAAGAAAGTTATAGGAACACAGACAATAGAGATGATCAAGGAGAGTTTAATAAGCCGTGTAAAATAATGTCAGATAATGTCCTTCCCCTGCGGAATGCCATAATAAAAAAGCATATGCATTATAGCAGCCAAAAAAAGTAATTTCAAAGAAACATAGCTTCCCCTTTATCTGCCTGATATTGCAGAGGGAATTTATAACCACATTCATAATTTTTAGCTTTCTCATTGTCTGTCACATTCACTTCTCTAAATACATCCAATCTTTTTTGCATTTTTGAATAATATTTCCTTACATTTATGGCAGCACATATAGCTCCTTAACTTTTAACCAAAACTCTTACCTCTTTCATCCTGACTCTGACATCATAAAACCTAGCAAGAAAGAACCTACAGGAAACACAAGAGAAACAATAAGAAGCAGTAGTGTTTTTGGGGGGAAAGGAAGGAAAATATTTTTAAGTAAGTTGTTTGAGATTCTTTGCATGGGGTAATAGATTTTGGAAAACTGGTATTTGTAACCAGACTTCCCAAGAATAACTTTAGTGAATGAGATTGGTGACTATGTCTGAATATTTATATATGTATATATATATATATATATATATATGTATATATACATATATATATTGGTGACTATGTTTGAATATATAGTCATGTTGGGAAAAAAGAATCAAATATTACTAAGATGACAACTGCTGAAGAATGAATGAATAGAGCAATTTGTAGAGAGAACTTGGAGAAATATATAGGGTACATTTTTTTAATGGTTAAACAGTTTGAGAGATTAGCACTCTGAGAGAGGCCATTGGTAAAGACAGGATGAATATTTGGGTAGAAAAGAGAAAACTTTGGAGCATTATTCTCAAGAAGGAAATGAGAAAAGCCAACAGCTAATCCAACAATCAAAATGTAGAGATACATTTTTTCACCAGGAAATTGAGAAACTCCACTCCTTGTAGACTGCATTTTTGAGGGAGGTAGAAAGAAAGAGTTCTCCAGAGAGGGAAGAGTGATGAAAGTCTGGAGTTTTTGAGAAGATATAGTTTTGAAAGTAGAAAAGGAAATGACTTTCAGAATCTAAGGACTAGAACTGATTGTCTGGTCCTATCATTAGCAGAAAATGATAGCCACTAAAATCTACACCAATGAACTGCATCTTCATTGTGAAGGTTTGTTTCTAAGGCATAGCACCTGAAATTAAATTGTTTTACTATGAAAAATAAGGAAATACCTTAAGCCTCAGGAGATCTTTTTTTCTCCCTTTTACTTAGTTAAAACTATCAAATGTAGTAATGCTAACTGCTGTAAAAGTTATGAGAACTTCTCATTCCCTTGAAGTGCAGGCAAATGGAAAATGTGAGCTGTATTTTATTTTTATGGACCTACTTTCAGAATAGGGGGAAAGAGAGAGAGAGAGAGGGAGAGTTGAATATCTCTACTATTTTTTGTTTTTTTTGTGGTGCTGGGGATCGAACCCAGGGCTTTGTGCATGTGAAGCAAGAACTCTACCACTAAACTACATCCTCACCCCAACTAACTGCTTAAATATTAATTTTATTGATAAAGAGTGAAGTTCAAACTGCAGATGCAGAATTGTGTCTTTTTATTGTGTCTTTTTATTGACTCCTTAGTGTTACAAAAAACATGGTTGTAGTGTTTGTTTTCATAATCATTCAGTGGCAAAAATTTTCTCTCCAAATATTCTACCTCCAAGTACTATACTCTGAACAGCTTTACTATATATTACTTTGACATATTAAAAATATAAAATTACAGACTTTAAACTTACAAGTAATGGAGAATGGTTCTCAACTAGGTAAGATTTTTGTTATTTGATAATACTTGGAGATATTTTAGGTTATCCCACCAGAAGTTACACTACTGCATCTAGTGGGTAAAGAAGGAACAAAGATACTAAACTTCCTGTAATTCACAGAATGACTACACAACAAAGAACTACAAGATTCAAAATGTAAATAATGTCCATGTTGGAAAATTTTGTCTGAGACGGTGCAATTTGGAGGCCAGGAAGAGATAAATGTCTGTTACAATTAATCTTGATTGTAAACTTGACTAGATTAAGACTCCTGGGTTGAAGAAGTAGTGGACTGCAAATTCTTCATTGTTAAGCTTTTAGGAGGTAAAATCTACTTGGAGGAAGTAGGTCATGGGGGTGCAACCTTGGGGACTATATATGGCTCATGGCCTCTTACTCTCTATTCCTTCCTGTTTCTTGCTTGTTGTCTGATTTCTGGCTGCCATAAATTGGTCAGGTTTTCTCTATCATGCCCTTCTACCATGCCCTTCTACCATTCTGCTTTGGAGCCAGCTGATCATGGACGACAACCTTTCAGATGAATTGTCTCAGCAGTGAAAAACTTTTACAACGATTGAAGCACCATGTATTCTTGAAATTTGCATCCCAAGGCAGTTTTCCTTTGTCTCAACATTGTTTTGTTGCACTGTAATGCATTCTATGGTTGCTGAGAATTGGTTTTCGACAAACACTCGTTGAGTACTGTTTCCTTTAATGTAGGAAGTGGGCCAGGCTAGTAGCCAACAGAATCTGGAAGTATGCATCCTCCCACCTATTGTTCTATATTGTCTTCCTTCCAATCATCCACATATCTGTTTTCTTGGTGCCTTTAGCTGCTTCAAGTTCTGTGAGTATACCCTCCTTCCTCTACAGTGCACTTCGTACAAAATTGCCTTTTCCTTTCCTAATCCCTTTCAGGAACACGTCCCCAATGAATTTTAGATAAACATCAGAAAGAAATCTGCATAATGAGAAATCAATCTAAGTTGAAATGTTTAGTAACCATTCCAAATATAATTTTTCTTGGGATGTATGCCTCAACTCAATTATATTTGAATTAATCTGGGAAAAATGCTATAGGTAGAAAGTCTCCCCCTCTTCTCTAGATTATACTGTCTAAGTATTTCTTCTATAGGTAATATTTTGCTTTGTAATTGCCTTGCTAGTTCTCCCTGGTCTGAGAAGGTAACCACCTCTGCTCTCTCACCAGAAAGCAGAACTGAAGTCATCTTGATTTTAGTCTTCCAAAGTTCCAGAACTGCAAAAAAAAAAATTGTGTGTTTTTAAAAACTATATAGGCTATGGTATCTACAGTATTTTAGGAGAAATCATGAGACTGCATTATCACAGTAGTTCTTCTATTTATGGATCTAGAGAACTCTTTTTGTTGTTTGTGTGTTATTTGATTTTTGAGAAAGAGTCTCGTTATATAGTCCAGGCTGACCTTGAACTTGATATATAGCTGAGGCTAGCTTTGAACTCACAATCTTCCTACCTCAGACTCTAGTGCTGGTATTATAGGAATATACCATCAGATTTTGCTCTGAATCTAGATAACTCTTGAGTGACTCTCATCCACTTTACAGGGTGAGCCACAGATTATTTAGGACAATTCTACATTTGTTTGTTTTATTCCCCCCTCCCAGGATCATCTTGTAGCAATAAGTTGAATATTGACCTGAATTTCTGCTTACCTGGTGTCTTGGTTACTTTTTTCTCATTGCAAAATACCCAACACTTAAAATGACAGAAGGCAAGATTTATTTAACTCACTGTTTATGGAGGTTTCAGTCCGTGATCAGTTGGCTCTAAGGAAGGGTGGCATGGCACCAGGGCAATACTTCCAGTAGCAGCCAGCAAAGCAACAAGAGTAAAAAAAATGGGAAGAACAAGCCTCTTTTCCTCCCTTATATTGTATGCAGGCCACTCCCTGCCCCCCCAGGGCAGATGTGGCACTCACAAAATCTCTGTGCCATCCACTTGCACAGGATGAGGATATTTACAAAGTAAGGACCCTGGCTCCCTGCTGAGTCCCTTTGTTAAACTTCTAAATTTCTCAAGTTGACACAATGTATCAACTATAATACCTGGGCTCAATAGAGCCCCAAGTCTGGAGAAATACAGAGAGAGAGACAGGGAGATATATATAGAGAGAGGCACTGTTATTTGCACCATTCTCAGTAAATCCAGCAGATCAAATAATTAAATCCTGATCCATTTGGATAAGATTAAAGTAACTGGGTCAATAGCACAGATACTTTGAGAAGTCAGAAATTTGCTCTAAACAGCTGTCTTGCCCTAAGTTACGTCTAATACCATCTTGTACTTCTTATTATCTATGTTAGTTTTAATTAAATTTGTTTTATTGGATTATATATCTTAAGTTATTGTTATATATAATCGTTGTATTACTTTGCTTTCATGTCATCATCATCTAACTTCTCATGTGTAAAAATCTTGTAGGAAATATATTAATAGTCTCATGTTGCTTTCCCCCAGCTGTAGTATAGATCATTTGTGTTCTATTGTTTAGATGAAGGTACAAAGAATTTTAATAACAGAAGGGACTGTCTACAAAGGAAAGAGTGACACCACTAAAAATGATCAGGCTGGGGAAGGTATCAGGTGACTAATTTATATTTATCATTGAGTGAGATGTAAAATTGGTAGATGTAATGATTTCTATACTCATTTTAATGGAGGACACTTCATTTAGGGTTTTGTAAGATGCTTGCACAAATTAGTCTTGGACCTCAGTTTTCTCATAGCACTCTGGGAAGCTGAGGCAGGAAGATCACAAATTCAAGCCCAGTCTGTGAAACTTAGCAATTTGTAACTTTCTCAAGGTGAAGAAAATTTAAAGGGATGATAGCTCAGTGTGAAGACTTGAATTCAGTCTCCAGTAGGGTACACACACACACACACACACACTCACACATAGAGTTTGGGAAAGATGAAATGTTTCTTTCTGAAACAAATTGAACATTCTAGTGTTGTTTGATGCTTTTAAATTCATTCAAAATTAACAAAGTGTATTACTTTATTTGAGGTTCCATTGCTGTCAATCGATTATATGGTATTTTACTAATTTAATAGGTACCAAAATGAACTATATAGCCACATGCAAAAAAAAAGTTACATTAGCGAAGATGTATAGGATTTATGCAATGGTTCTTTTAAGTTCTTTTTCACCTGTTTAAGCTGTTTTCCACATGCAAGGGTGTGATTAGTTCAGAGTAATCTATACAATAATTCATACAGATGGACAACAGACTGAATCTGTCTGTCCCTCTTTGGATACTTACTGTGAACTGAGCTTGAATACAAGTTCTGTTAACTTACTGTGTAAACTTGAGTGGTCATCTTATTTCTTTGATTTTTTATTCCATGTATTGGGTACAAGAGTCATTTTTTTCTTTGTTTAGAATGGTAAATATACACTTATTGTAGAAAATTTAAATCACACCAAAAGATAATAAAAGATGAAACAAAGATTGAACAAAATTTACTCACCCCAGGACATACACACACACACACACACACACACACACACACACATACAAACATATAAGCAGTGCTACTGATAATATAACGTATTGAATTGTCTACTTATTGTACTGTCTATTGTACTTTTTACCTAAGAATGGTTTGGGCAAAGGTTATTCATATTTAACAATTTGATTCTGGGTCATGTTTTCTTCCACAAGTATCAATATTTTACATACTACCAACTCCACCTTAGAGTACCTGCTTCTGCACACCTTTGATCAGTTATTGGCAATATTTTCACCTTTTTTCAGTACGAGTACAGATGAAAGAATATACCACCATTGCTAGCTACTGCATGTATTTGATATGCTATAAGGTGATATGTGACAATCCTTATTTTAACTTCAGCTATTAATGAGGCTAATCTTAGCCAGTCATGGTTAAGATTGAATTGTTTCTGTGTCTCTGTAGATAACTTTCAAAGGCGTATGTCCTAGCAATTTCAACCATTCCAGGGATTCAAAAAAACATTTCCTTCTGTATATGTCATGCAAGTTCAAGTTCAAGGTCTTTTCTAAAGTGTATATTCACACTACCTGTCGGGGTCATATCCCACATGAGTTAGGTTGTGTTCTGTAGGGATAATGTCATGCAATCTGTACTCTGATTTCTGCAAAAACTAGATATCATTGGATTAAGTACCTTTTTTATTTGTTAGCTTATAAAGCATAAAATAAAATGTTCTTTTCAGCTTCAACAATATCTACTTAGTGACATTTTGGTCACTAAAGATTCTACCTTTTTTATTAGTTCTAGTCAAACTGTTTTATATGTCCTACAAAAATGTCTCATCATTTTTATTTCTTTCAAACTTCATTATCTTTTTGATGACACAGTAATTTTCTTTCCATATTTTATCTCCCTTTAGCTGACATCTTCACTTTGTCTTTTTTTTTAAGCTATGAGAAGCTCTTATACATTTGTTTTGGCAACTTTTAATGGAAAATTCAATTTTTATGAAGTATATGCCAGTATTTTTAGAAGTACTTAATTAAGTTCTCAAGAGATTAGGGGAGCAGATTAAACAAAAAATTGTATGAATGTGGCAAGACACCTCTCTCACAGGGACTCACCAAGGAAGATTTGGAGGAATAGAGATAAATTATATTAAACCGATATATTAATTTTAATTAATGTCTTCTCAAGTCATCTTGATTTCTTCTATATTTCTTAGGAAATTTGCTACATGCTCTTTGAAGTTAAGATTCAGAAATATTCCTACATACTGAAGTAAAACAAAGAGTATGAGTGATAACAAGAGAAGTGAATATTAAAAATGGTAGGTTAAGAAATCGAGGCAGTATACTAGTTTTCTGAACAATTATTAGGGATCTTCATAATTTTTTTTAGAAATTTGAGGTCCACCAAAGAAATATTGATTTCTACAATCAGTTATTGAGCTTCACTATGTACTGTACAGCTTGGAAACGCATACTGAATAGGTTGATTGGAAAATTCTATATGCTATTCTTCATCTGTATTATTTCTTCAGGAGCTGCAGTTCTGTGATGGTTATCTTTTCCTGTGTTTGGCTCTTCTCTGTCCTTCTAAGTGTGGTTGTGCTGTTCTGATAATACAGAGTAATCACACTTGTTAGCTACATTTGTAAATATATTATTTTTCCCAGAAACATAACTCTTATTACATTTAAACCAGAGGCAAATAGAAAGGAGAGGCAGAATACATGCAGGTTTCCCTTTGTGTGTGCTGTCATTATTTAATGTATTCTGGAAGCCTCAGACTGTCTTTGAAATAAAGACAGTCCTCACAAAATGAAGTGGTAGAAGGAAAGCTTGCTTGAGTGAAAGTAGAAATGATTTGAAACCAAAAGGAAAAAGTGCCGACTGAATGTATCACCACCAATAATGAAGTGCAGGAGTGGAAGCAAGGCATAGTATGTAAGTCTGGATTCTGAGGTTGGGTTATCTTTGCTTTGGAACATGGCATATCCATTTACTCATTGAACCTGCCTCTATGAGACCCAGTGCTTTCATCTGTAGTGTGAAGATAATTGCCATAATGCATGTTTCACAGGATTATTGGAAGAATAAAATGACCTAGCACATGTACAGTGGTTAGCCTGGTGGCTGACACTACTGACAATGAACAGTCAATGACCACTAGACGTTAGGCAATTTTATAAAGTCTCTCTATGTACTAATACAGTAAAAGTTTCATTTGTGTTTTCCTTTTTTTATCTTTATACATGTTATTAACATATAACATTTATAATAGAGGCTCTCAAATTTCTATTTTCATATATGTGTATACTATATATTTATACATATAACTAAATGAAATATATATTATATGTATGTATATATCCATAGCTATATGTATATTTGTAGAAAATTAGAAACAAGGAGATTGAAAGTTCTGATAGAGAGATTACTACATTATTTACATAAACACTATACTATTTCATATTTTAATATCTTTTAATAATATTTAACATATCTCTAATGACATAAATTCAAAGTAGTCATCTTTAATTGTTCTTATATGCCTGCTATTTTTACTGCATTATCAAATGTCTGAATATCTCAAGGACATATTTCAAGATTTTGTTTTCAAACCAAACCAAACCAAGATATTTACACAAATACCTAACTGTGATCATAAGTTTGTGAGATTACTACATTCAAACATACCAATTCTATAAAATAGGGAATTTTATTGTTCATATTGATAGTAAGAAAATTGATTCTTAGAAATTACAAACTGCCACAGTATCAAGTGGGCAAGTGGTGATGTCAGACTTTGAATACATAATTTTAAAACTTCAAATGTCATTATTTTCCTACTATTGCTGCTCCACTGATAATTCTCAGAGCAGAGTGGATTTGCAGGAATGTGGTATATAACAGTGCAGTGCAGACATATCTTTTCTGGAGTGGCTTGTTTGGTTTGTTTTGCTTTTATTGCCCCCTCCTCCCTCTCCCGAACTCCATTTTATGGTTCCCTTCCCATATGTCAAAGATTCATCTCACTATTTCCTATTGCCTATCTTCTGTCTTGCACTTTATTTATAAATTGGGTTTGTAGTATAAGAGAAACTATTCAATACTTTATACACTGTGTCTCTGGTATATCTCACACGTCTTTGCTATGCTGGTCATTTATGTTTTATGTCATTTTGTTTAGATCTACTAGTTTTTTTATTAGTGTTTGCTTAAGGCTCCTGGATCATTTCTATTGTTAATTTCATTATTTGTTTATTTATATCTTCTGTGACACTGTTCAGTTTCTCTGATGTTTTCCATCCTCCTCTGTTATCTCTTTGGGTATTTCAGGTTTGTTGTTTATGCAATATTTTCTCTCCAAGCCCCCTTGATTGGTTTTGGGAGAGCTGGGTATTTTGGGAAGCATTTTGTTATATTGTTTTCATTTTGTATTTGTTGGTTTTGTGCTGAGGTTTGTGGCTGATTATGGCAGAAGGAGTTTGTTACTAGTTTAAAGATTCATTTAGTTGCCAGGCGTGGTAGCACATGTTTTTAATCCCAGCACTCAGGAGGCTGAGGTAGGTGGAGCATTGTGAGATTGAGGCCACTTTGGGCTACAACGTGAGAGCAAGGCCTGCCTGAACTACATAGTGCGACCCTGTCTCAAAAAAAATACGGCTGGGAGTTTGACTCAGTGGCTTAAGCACCTGCCTGGCAGGCACAAGGTTGAGAGTTCTATACCCTGTACTGCAAGAAAAAAAGAGATTCATTTAGTTAGTCTTCTTTTCAGTGACATACTTTGGAAGTAGTTAAGCATAGTCCTTTGCCTATTCCCCAAGATCCAATCGCGATGGTTGATATGGAAGGGAAGCATGCTTCAATTTTCAGAGAAGCTGAGTTATGTCTTCTTACCACTCTGTGAGAGCTGTTGCTTCTCACCACTCTGACTGGAGTCACTTGTATGTCTTCAAATTATTCAAATTTTGTACTCTATCCAGAATATTTTCATGTTAATTTTGCTTTCCTTGCAGTCTCTTATGCAATTCTTTATGCCTTCCCAAATTCAAATGGCAATGTGTGAATCCCTAGAACATCACAATGTGACTATGTAGGGTCTTTAAAACAGTAATTAAAATAGCAAGAGATCATTTGTGGTAAACCCTAATCCAAATGACTGGTGTCCTCATAAAAAGAGGAGTCATGACACAGATAACACACAGTGGGTGGTGGAAGACTACATGAAGATATCAAACCAACAAGACAGCCCCTCAAAAGGACTCTGGTGATACTTTGTATCCAGAACTTGGATCCCCCAAACTGTGAGGTAATACATCTCTGTAGTGTAAGCAATCACTGTACTTTTGCATGGCAGGCCTAGTAAACTAATATCACCTACCATCTGGTAAAAAAAATACTCAAGAAAGATGTTTTATACTTGTCATAGCTTCATGTATCTTCAGTGATACCACCATATTCTTCATGTGATTGAGAATGTAAAAAAATGGACTTCTGTTGACTTCCTTGGAACCAAAACTCAGTATGGAAACCAAAGGATACAAATACTTTGAGGCATTATTCAAAGTAACTATGCTGACTCTCCATGAACTGCAATGAATTCTTATTCCTGAAGTTGACACAATCATCATCACTACTCTGAATTTGGTTCTATGCATCTGCCTTGGTGTCTGGTTAAAGCTCAAGAGCGTTTCCTGAGAAATGCTGTCAGTCTCTTTACACTAGACTGAAGTCAAGAACCTAGGTGATAAGATCAGTACAATGTACTTAGTTGACATAGAACCTATGATCACGTATAGAATACCAGAGTCTATTCACCGTACATTATTTTTAATTGCCAACAAAAAACCAGAACATAAGCTTTCATCTAATAACTAAATGTTTTTTATCTAGACTAACTGCAATAATCATATATCCTTATTTCAAAACAGACTGGATATAGAATGACATATAAAAGAAATCTCATATATGGAAAGATGTTGAATGTAAGATTAACACTGAATTGAAAGATTATTCAGTGTTGTTTAAATGGGTCAAGGTTAGAGCAACAAATACCACAAATACTCCACTTTGCAGTTTAGTAAGCACACACAAAACATAGATGTAAATTGGTCAGCACTTCTCTATAACAGAATGAAAAACTAACTTTCCTGCAAACTTGGGAAATTATTCAGAATATAAATGCAACAATTCATTTATTGACTTTGCATCCTAGGAAATATCAAGAAGAATTGTCTTATATGAACGTGGACCTTGGGTTTACTAAAATCAATGTGTATCTCTCAGGTCAATCAATTTATTGATGTTCATCTCAGTGAGAAGTCAGTATGTATCTAATACCACTGTAGACTAAATTTCAACACAGAAAAGTTATGAACTTTAATTTGGATTTACTTCTCTGAGAATCTTTTTTGTCCTTCCTGATTTTGTATGGTCTATATTAGGTCCAAAAGAAATTTTAAGTCTATTAAATATTTCAGACTTTTTGATTCTCATACTACTTAGTAAAATAAAAAAAAACAATATTGCTTTAAATGTTTAAAATGGATAAAGTCCAAAGTAAACTTTCACCAACTTAACTTTGCATAGTGAAATTTTCATCAGGTGTATCAACATTATTTAAAGCTATAAATTACATTTACAGATTCTCCAAAAAAAATCAGGGATTTTAACATAAATAAGTGCACAAAACTGTGATGAGTAGAGGTAAAAGTTCCTAAAATAACTGTTTTAAATGGCAATCACTAACAGATTAATTGTGGTAATATAGAAAAGTACATACCACGTATGAATATGAAATTCAAGCTAATATCACAAACTAATGAAAAGGAGCAAATTAGCAGTATATCTACTTCACACATTTGTTGTTTAGATTAATCAATTGTATTTTGCTGCTAATGTCTACCTACATTAGAGAAATTTGTGCCTGCCTTTGAATATATTTGATTTATTTTCCTAAGTTCAATTAAATTGTGTATGCTTATCCTTTTATATTAGGGAGCCAAGTACATTGAATCTTTTTATATGCTCTTCCTATAATTGGTATGTGTTGCTTAAACTACTTATGACAGTAATGCATAATTGACGTAAACACACATAATTGATGAATTAGCTGTTAGTTTTCCTTTGCTGTGGATAGTGGCCTCAATCTACTCTTATCTATAACATGCCCACCAAAATCTTGCCATGCCAATCTTTTGTTGAATGATGTTAGCTACTAAAAATCAAAATATACGTTCTGCAATGGCAAATTTACTACCAAAAGATCTCATACACTCAATACACTGCTAATCATGAGTCAGATGAGGCAAATGGATTTGGCCTTTTCTTGCAGATTTTATGTCACATGCCATGAAATATATCCACCAAATGCAGAATAAGTTTCTATGATTTCTCTTCTATTCTCTAATTTAACCTGAAAGACTAAAACCTGGTTGTTGGCTTCCATCTCACACCTCTTGCATCTTGACAAATTGACCTATGTTCCTAAAGGAAATCTCCCCTCTTGACTTCAATATCCAACCCATATTTCCATTATTTATTGATTTGTGCTACTAGTTTGGTCAAAACTTGCTTTCTTTTACTGTTGATGTTTTACTTAAAGTTCTGAAACTACTAAAATCCTAACCCAGTTTTTTGATAATTCCTCCTTTTGAATGATTTAGCACTGGTGTTTTCACTGATTTTTTACTCCAACTGTAATTAGCCTTCCCATAGCATTTAAGCTCAAAGAGCTATGATCTTTTTTCTGACACTCTACATATACATTGCCCAAATCAACTATATTTAGTTGCCTTTTAATTTTTGTTTGAAGTCTTTTATCCTTAAGATTATTTAGTTGAATAATAGAGCAAGCTATTGTATCTTCTAAAACTAGTTTAAGAAACTAGCGTGATTCTAGTTAAAAAGATGTTTTACCAGTTTAGAGGAACAATTTTATTTTGCTGAATTTTTACATGGATTACTAATATGGAGTTGATGAATTTGCTTTCTCATAGAAATAATATTAAATTAACCAGGCGTGGTGGTGCACATCTTTAATCCCAGCACTCGGGAGGTTGAGACAGGAGGATCATTGTTGAGAGTTCGAGACCAGCCTGGGCTACAAAGTGAGTTCAAGGTCAGCCTGAACTGCATAGTGAGACCCTGTCTCAAAAAAATAACAGCGGGGATTTAGCTCAGTGGCCTAAGCACCTGCCTGGCAGGTGCAAGGTTGTGAGTTCGATCCCTGGTACAAAAAAAAAATTAAATATCAAGCAAATTTTTTTCCATTTTTAATTGCAGTAATTCTGAAATATATAGTAAACCACTTAAAATATTAGTCTGTTACACTGGCGGAAAATGAATAGAATTTGAGCATCCATTTGAAGTATTAATATTTATGCTTTAAAATTTTGAAATATTATATCTCTACTTAATCAATTCTTTAGAGTTTTTCCTTTAACTCTACCTTAGAACTTTTAATTATATCATTCTGTTTTCTTGCTATCTACTCTTTTATTTTAATAAAATTACCAAAATTTTAATTGCATGTTGATTTGTATTTTATTTATTCAATATTTGACTTCAAACTTGTTTTCAAACTCATAAAACTCAGGAATCAGAATATTTTGTTCATCAATAATAATCCTGTACATAACCAATTAGAAGAGTCTCTGGAACATACTGAAAGTTCAATCAATGTTTGTAAAAGGAGCTAAATAATAATGACAGTAAAGTAGAAAGAAAAAGAAAAAGGAAGGGAGGAAAAGGTAGAGGAAGTAGGAGAAAAGAGGAGAGGAAGATACTGGTGATTTTTTTTTGTCTTTCTGAGACAGTGTCACTAGCTATGGCACTCAGACTGGCCTTGAACTCACATTGTTGTACAGGCTGGTGTTAAACTCCCGATGGTCCTCCTGCCTCAGCCTCCTGAGTGTGGGATTACAGGTAGGTGCCATCATACTTGATGTTGAATTTCATGAATTCTTATTTTTTGATAATTATTTACTCCTCACAATAAACCTATCAGATGCATCTTATAGGGGAAAAAAAGAGCTGTTAAAAATTAAGTAACTTGTATATGGTCAAATCTTAAGTGGCAGAACTGGATTTTGGTTTCTGGCAGGTTTTCCCCAAGCTAGATAGTTGTCCCCTATTTTGAACAGAAAGATTAACATTTTCCTAAGCTGCTTATATCAATGAGTACATTTTTTTTCTCCAGAAATTAGGATTTGCAAATGGACGATCACACAAACATAGCAGTGTGATGTTGTGCACTTTACCCAGTAGCATGTATTTTAACAAAAGAGAAGTTTAAGCTAAACTCACTTTTTTATCTAACAACATATTTGGGACAGCTTCCTACACTATTAATGCACTACTTATTCCTAGGTATGGTATATTATCTAAATTGAAGGGATTTACTCCATTTTATTTAATCCATGCATGTTTCATATGTAAAATTACTTTTAGTTAAATCGTCATGTAAAAGTTTTTGCCAAGAGTTTAATAGAATGCAATTATGAGGACAAGAGACTCAGGCACAGCAAGAGGACAGGAGAGGGAACACTAAATACTATGTCTCTCCAGGGTGTATTTCTAGCTCCAACATTCCTGACTCCCTGACTCACAGTCACACCAAATTTTATATATATATATAAAATTTTTCAGCTTGAACTTCTGATTTAATATCTGTTGATGACTCAAAGCTTAGTTCCAGACATCAGAAATGAAATCTCAATCCGGACCATTTAAATGTTAAATACTGTATTTTATTATTAATACAAATAATATTTTATTCATCACACGAAGCAAAGAGATCAGAGTTCATTCATTCTTTCATTCATTAAACACAGCTATGACAGTCTTGCTGTGTCCCTAGGATGAGAGGAAAAGATAAAAATGAATATCATCATTTTTAGTGTATGAAGTAAAAAATGGAAGCAATTTGTGTGGCCGAATGACTCAGCCCAAGTAACCCCTGTGGTTTCTCTGCCAGCCCCCAGTTGATTAGAATTGCTTTTAACTTGGCTCGTTTTTCTCTAATCAGGGCACTCTCCTTCCCGTGCTGCAAGCATGACTTGTGTGTCCTGCATTCATATCTCCCCAATCTGCAGAAGGGGAACCACACTGGCTACAAAGACTCAACTACTTGTTTAACTTTTCTTTGTCCCTGTTTTGAGGGCTTTCCAAATCATATTTCAAGGTTTGCTCTTCATATGCAACAGGCGTTTTGTGAGGTGCATGAAACAGGTTTCCATGCTTAAGAAAATCTTACAACACTCGAAAATGTTATATGAGAATAGGCAGGGGGCTGTTCAAGGTAGATTTGGGATCGGTTTCACATCTCCTAGCTCTTTGAAAGTCTCATTTGCAATTAACCCAATTATAATTTAAATGATAATTTGCTTAGTTCATATAGCCCACATAAATTTTAAGTTTTGTGAAGACAAGGACCATATTCTTCTTGTTCAATTCTCTATTCCTGACGGAAGCAGTTTATGGCACAACAAATAGACTGCATGAATATCTAAGCCAGTATTGATGAAGTTATGTGTATTTCCCAGACACATCTGGAGGAGACACTTCTTTTGTGAAATCTTTCTCATCATTTTATTCTATTTATTTTTGTATTTGGATTACTGCATGGACTTTAAATGAATAGAGTCCAAAGTTAAGGAAATTATTTTAAGTCCAATGTTTAGTGTCCAGGTGACCAAATAAAAATCTAGGGAACATCCTTCTCTGCTCATATTTGCATTTGCATTCTACCGACCCTCATCTTTTTGTCTACTTTTGCTTCTTTGATATTTTTTAAAATTTTGAGACCATAGTCCAAACTAAGAATATATCTCTCCTGGTCATCTTTTCTACCTGATTTTCCTTGCTGCTCCACAATCACTTATAAAACTGTAATAAGGAGGGTTTATTATATTAACCTTTTGTCTAAAATAAATTCATGAAGTGCTAACTTCTCTGATTCCTATGCATCTTTTGCTATTCCCGCACCTGTCCATACTTAGCTTTCTTTCTTGCTTTCTTTCAGCTTTCTCTTAGCTCAGCAGGAATAGAGACAGCTGAACTCTCAGGTTCAAATGCAGCCAACCAGAACAAAAGGGAAAAATGAAAATAACAAAGTTTTAGGCCTGATTTGGTGGCACATGCCTGTAATTCCAGCACTCAGGAGGCTGAGGCAGGAGGATTGTTGTAAATTCAAGCCCAGCCTGGGCTACAAAACAAAACAAAACAAACAAACAAACAAAAAGAGCAAAGTTTTGATCACTTACTGTGATAGTAAGAACTAGAGATTAAATGAAAGAAAGCACAGACTCCCCAATCCTGACTTCCTCCCCGCAAACTATTTTGTGTCTCCTCATAGAACTATGCAAACCACAAATGTCAGGTAGGTCAGCAGAAATGTGAGCATCATATTACTGTGGAGGGAGCCCGAAATGAAAATTTCCTTCATTCTTATACATCTGGAGCCTGGAGAAAGGGAAAGGGCTGGAAAGTTAATGAGAATGAGTCAGAATAGAGAGAAGTGTTTTTTGCTTCCTTCATTACTATATGGAGTTTCCAACAAAGCAGTTTGTAGAGGCACTGAAAGGAAGATTGCTGGGATAGGAATTTGGATATACATAAAAGTGTATCCAAGGGGAGCATCAGAATATGATGCAACTTCTTTCAGTCTTCAATGCTTGGAAAGAGCTTTTCTGCATCATATCTATCAGGTAAAACTGCAGCTGTCTCTGGTTGGGCCTGATAAATCACACAAGTTCTTAGCCAGAACCCAGACTCCCATCTCATTAGCACTTATTGGTTTAATATGCTGTGTATTGCAATCATACAATTTATTTGTCTTTTATTCTATCTTTTTACTGGAATATAAACTTCATTAGAGAAGGTTTTGCTGTTCGCTGTCGTATTAGTAATGTAAAAGAAA
This sequence comes from Dasyprocta punctata, assembly GCA_004363535.1. Lineage (NCBI taxonomy): Eukaryota > Metazoa > Chordata > Mammalia > Rodentia > Dasyproctidae > Dasyprocta > Dasyprocta punctata. Next base: position 23,369 of record RJWM01011338.1, on the reverse strand, counting down.
TTTAGTGGTATATAGAAGTTATTTAGTCCTTATTTTTATGAATGAATGGGTTTTATTTTATATGTACGTTTTTGTCTTTGTAATTAATTTATAAATTTTCTTGGCAATTGACACTTTGTGGGACACTGCTCTCATTGTCTGTCCCAGTTAATGAGATAACAATACACTTCTCTAGATTCATTTGAAATTTTTAACCTGCATCATAAGACAATACTTTAGAGTTACAGTGGCTAAGACTAATCCTTTTTTTACTTTAAAATTTGAAATATTTCAAGACAGGTGCCATATATCTCCCTGGCTTTCTTCTTTTTCAAGGAAAATCTCTCCTTAACCATGTTTCACATGCTGATGAGAGAGTAGTGATAATTAATTTTATGTATCAATTTTTCTGAGTCATCATTGCAAGGTATTTGGTCAAACAATGTTCTAGGGTTTTCTGTGAAGGTACTTTTTAGATATGATTAACATTTAAATCAACAGATTTTGTGAAGAACAGATTACCCTCCATAATTTGGGTTGGCTTATCCAAAAAGATGATGGCCTTAAAAAAATAGACTAACCACTCTTAGAAAGAGGGAGTTCTGCCAGCAGACTGCCTTTGGACTTTAATGTCAACATCAACTCGCCCCTAAATCCCTAAATCTCAAGCTTGCCCATATATCCTGCAGAATTTAGACTTATCAGACACGAGAATCATATGAACTATTTCCATAAAATCAGGTCTCCTCTTCCTGCCTCCCCTCCCCTTTCCTCTCCTCTGCTCTCCTCTCCTCCCTGCTCTAGAGAGTATTGGTTCTCCTCTGGAGAAAGATGATTAATACATCAATCTTGTTTTTTCAACCGTTGAGTTTTCGCTCTCCTAGGGTCACTACAATCTATCAGTTTTCTGCTTAACTAATATATAGCTCCAAAACAAACACTGTGCTCTAAATATGCTTGTGTTAATGCATATTATAGAGATATTTTTTATTTTCTTGCTAAGCAAATTTTGTGGAAATGCAATACAGATTTGTACTACACTTGCTGACTCATATTATATCTCTTATTAATGAAGTATCTGTTTTGTGCCATTAATTGTGTTAAGTTGTGAATATGAGTTTTTCAGGTATGGTCCTGTCACACAAAAGATATTTCATTGTTATTCACAATCACTAACATTCTGGTCTGTCCACAAAAGATATTTCATTCTTATTCACAATTACTAATGTTTTGTACTTACAAAGTTGACATTTAAAATAAAGTATTAGATTTTATATTTCTCTTTTGGAGTTCCTTCTTATTTAGTTTAATCCTCTGTTTCAACTGTCATAATGAAAAAGTATTAATTTGTTCAATCATGATTATGTCATTCAATGTTTGACTATCTTTCCAAATTAATAGGTATCTTTTCTATAGCTATATCTATTTTTAAACTACAACTCACAACAGGTTCAATAATGAGTCCCATAATCATTGTGTTTTGAGAATAATTGTTCAACTAAGATATATTCATGTAATTTATAAAAATTCTCTCCATATCTATTTTGTCCACAAAGACCTAACAGAACATTACATTAAATGCCTCATTGAAATTCAGATTCACTGTTTATATAATTTAATTAATTTGATATAATTTATTCTTAGTAAACTTGAAGTGGCTTTTGCTGATTGCCTCTTTCATTTCTAGGTGTTCATGTACCATCTGTCTAATTATATGTCTTGGAATTTTGCTGGAATTGATGGAATATTTCACAATGACTAATTTTGGTGTATGCATTTTGATTTTACATAGGAGTCATAAAAATTTGACCTCTGTGTCATTTTCTACCACTTTGCCCAGTCATTTTGATTATCCAGATACTGCTTATATCAGTGCTGTAGTTATATGAGGACTATGAAATGTCTTATAAAACCCAAAGATATTAGTCCACTTAAGGGAAGGTAAGACGTTTTCTCCATCTGCTACTTCTCTTTTCTGCTTTATATGGATTTTTTCTTATTTATTTATGTACAATGAGCATTTCTAAATTTTCTAGCTCAAATAATAATGGCTAATATCAATAAATCTCAAATATATATCCTGCTTCAGCAAACTGCTATTTTTGGACTGAATTTCCTTTACTCTATTCCAGAAGGGTTTCCATGACTGAATTAACCAGGAGTAGATAAAATAATATTACATGAACCTGACTGTCCTGTTTTCTTGTGGATGGCAGCAGGTAGGGTAGGGTTTCCAGAGCCACAGCTGATGTGCAGAAAACTCAATAGGTAGCTAATACTGAGGGTGTCTTACTCAGGTATCTAAGGATGAAAATTTGAGGGTAACCAGGATACCTGAGGCCTGAAATTGGAAAAGCAGCATATGAAGCTACATTCTACTTTTCCTGACTTGTGTCTCATCTATGTTTTTTTTTTTATTTTTTTATATGTGCTTTCTGGTCTGAATGTTCTCAGAATATTTGAACTCTGGTTACTTATGAGCTTTGCAACTCCATGACTACACTGTGCAAATAGCTTGACTTGCTGCAATGCGGACACTAGTCTGATGCAATGTGATTCTTCACTGGTTACCAGCATCTGTCTAACTGCTCTTTCTGAGTCTCTTAGTTTACATTCTTAAGAGTAAAAGAATCTGCTTTGCTACTTTTTAACAGTGGATGGAGAGGAGATTTTTGTTGGAGTTCCACTGCTGAGAAGAGGATAAAGGTAGTACATCACATTTATGTATATTTTTACTTATGCAGAATACAAATTATTGTTCATGGACACTTAAATTTATCTCTGAAAATAAGTGTAACCATGTAGTTTTCTTTTACTTGAATTTGTTTATCATTAAAATGATAAAGACAACTTGTTAATTATAGAAAAAGTAAAGATTAACTACTTATGCCTATTTTCCTATTTTTGGTTATAATGAAATGATTAGCTTCAAGCACTGTAATTAATCATTTCTCTTTGAAAAACTGTGCATTGTAGGTGGATTCCAGTTTATCTTAATTGTCAACTTGACTGGATTAAAGACCTCTTGGAGAGGTGACTTGACTGGATTAAAGGACTACTGGAGAGGTGATTAATACTACGAAGGATTAATCTACTGATGTTCATCCTTAAATGTGTTGTCAGGAAATGGGTCCCAGTAGGAAAGGTGAGTCACTGGGGTGCTTTGCTGGATCTCGCTCTCTCTCTCTGGCACTCTTTCCTTGATCTCTGCTTCGCAGCCACTGTGGTGTAGCTTTGCCCACTATGTTCTTCTACCATGATGTTCCTTCCTTGGAGCCAGATGATGATGGGCAGAAACCTGTGAAACCATGAACCAAATAAAACCTCTCTTCCTTTATGTGGAAGGTGTCAGGTATATTATACAAAAAAGGCAACGCTAATTAAAACAACATGATTGATAGATATTTTTAGTATGGATTAGTTGCTTTATTAGGTTTCCATTGGACCAATAATTTTTATTATTGGTTAGTTACTTTAGTAAGTCTGTATTTTTTAACTTGCTTGAATCTTGTTGAAACTCAATTTTCAAATTGATAAAATGGACACAGAAATGTCTTTCTTAACACCATTTATTGAATGACCTAGTATCTAATTTTCCCATAAAAGATACTCAAAATATAAGAATGCTTTTTAAAATCACCATTGCAGTACAGTAAAACATATGCTATGTAAGTTTCCTTTCTATATCTTTCTCTTTTGTTTCTTCCTCCTTGGAGCTATTTATAATTTTCTTATAGAAATTTATATTTCGAGACCTTGTAGAATAACTCAGATCTAGTCGCTAAAATTTTTGAAATCTGCTTTTCCAAAGTCCAAGGTAGCTGTCAGACTGTGCTGAGTGCTTCCTTTCTTGGCTATTTCAAGCAGTAAGATGACAAGCTGACTTTCTCCCAAGGTTCCTGTCACTTGAATTTCACGAACCAGTTCTTTCTTTTGGTCAAAGTTAAGTCCAGAAAAACTGCATTCCTCATTGCTTCATCAACTAACTGAGAGATGAATTTTTCAGCAAAATAAGACTTCAAGCAGATGTCTGGTTCATTGACATCTCAGCTATAGCCTGTCTATCTCTAATTCATTCCTATGTCAAAATCATTTATGTCTGTCCTTTAATCCTCAGCATGGTATAGTTCACTGTTTCTTAAACTATGGTCAGAGGAAGAAATTTCATGGTCCATGAGTGTGCTGCAGAAATTTAAAATTTTGAGGTTTTTTAAAATGATAAAATAAAAATTAATTGAATCATATTATGGATTATGACTTCACTACCTGGACTAGAATACATATATGTACGTGATTTTATACATGTCAAAGATCACTTAAAATGACACTGTTTACTATTATTGCACTGCTATTAGACTTGTGTCTTAATGTTAAGGTGACAACAATAATCTTATGAACATTGTAGCTGAATTATTTTACCTGTCATAAGCACATAATTTCTTGTTTTGCAAAGTAAATTTCCCATTAAAAGGCATTTAGATGTAGCAAGGGGTTTAGTTTCTTAAGTTTTTCAGTAACTTAAAACATTAATTTGACCTCACAGACAAGACAGAGCAGTTTTAGTTCAATTGTCACTGGCTAATGAGAAAAAGAAGAGACGAGGTGGACTCAGCATATAAATAATGCATTCTCATCAAGTGAAGTGAATAAAAGTGTCAGAGAATTTGAAAAAGAAAAGTGGAGGAAGAACTGAATCATCATTCAGCTCACACACATGAAACAACCTAAAACATAGCAATACACTTCATATCTACTTTGCTTTGACTATAGTAAAGCAAGCTATTACATTAAATATTGCTGAATATGGTTGGTTTTATTGGCCATTGGTTTAATTTAGATCGCATCTCACTAATTTTAACTTTATAACTGTGGTAGGATTGGGCCAGTTGTTGGTCAAAGTTAAGCCATTCTTTTTGCTGTACCAGTGGCAAAACACAAACCTCATTTACGGTTTGCAACTGCATAGTGCTTTTCAGCTCAGGACAATGTGCTGTCTCCAGAGATGTCAAATGAACGAAGCAACTTCTCTTTCTGCAGGTACATAGCTGCTCTGCAATCTTTGTGGTCATGGCAAAAGGGTTAGATTAGAATCAGTTTATCTTCTGAGAATAGGTTTACCCACAAATAAATCCTAATGCAGCCAGATGACTGGGGGGTAGTATCTTACTATGTGCGAGAGTACAGGGGAAAAGGAAAGGCCAGGGTGGAACAAGAAAAGTGTGCTTGGAGGCGGAAGACAAGAAAAAAGAAGGACACCAGTGGAAAAGAACACGAGAAAGAAGGAAAGAGAGAAATGAATGTGAAAACACAGAGAGGATGCAAATCGATATGAAATTGAAGTTAACAAAATAGCCTAAAATAAGTCCAAAACTGCAACATGATAAATTAAGATAGACTATATAATGGATGGTTTTCTAATATTCAATTTTCTTCTACTTTTTGGATTTTTTGTAACTAAATAATGTGTTATAATAACTTATTTAAGTGAAGAATATTAGATTTTCAGATAAGTTTTACCACTCATTTTATAGATACTAGCTAAAATCTCAAAAATATGTACACATTCAAAAATAAAATTGAGTATAATAGCAAAAATCTTAGGACTGGAAGTATAAAGTTAAGCAAAAATCAATATCAATGAACGCTTGATTCCAATAATGGAGTAGTACAGTTTATAATGTTACCTTTCCAATAATCATCAATAAAATAAGAAACAAGATATATTTTATACAAAACACTAGGAAATGTAAAAGAAAAAATGTAATCTACTGAGAATAAGTTGAATAAGATAAAATGTATCAAATATAACATACATGAATGAAAGCAATTTACAAAAACATGGAATAGCAGTTCAAATCATGTATGTAAAATAATATGACTCTATGATGGTTCTAGGATATATTTAAAAAAACAATGATTAGAATAAATAATATTAAATAAGCAAAGATTACTTAAAGAATCAAAATGTGTTAGCAATAACAATAATATCAAGTAAATTAATTCACTTCATATTGGGTAAAATTTAAATCAAATGTAGCACTGAAGTTTTAGATATTGAAAAGTAGCCTGATAAGAGATAAACATACAAGACCTAACACAAAACCAAAGCAGAAACCTATAGTGCTAGTATAGTAAATTATAAAAGATATGTAAGTATTTTATTACATATCATTTCTCAAATCTGTGGAGGTACACATGGTTTGGGAGAGGCACATATTTGAAAATAAAAATCAATCTATAACCATTTTTAAACCAATCACTGTATAATACAAATTTAATTGATTTCTGGTACCAAAGAAATATATATATGTATTTCAATATATATATCAATTGAAGACAAATCAGTGTTATAAAGTGCTGATATAACCTGCAGATTAAAATACAAGAGATTTATGACAAGCATTTATTATATAAAAGTAAGAATCTTTTTCTTACTATTAATGCTTGCTTATTTAACCCAACTTTTTTACCCCAAGCTTATATGATGATGGAATATTTTTGCACATAATAATAGTAAATTAACTTAGAATATGACAAAATTTTTCTCAAATAACTTCGGTAAACTATGCAGGAGATAAAGATGATTGCTACTGTCATAATTATTCATTATTTTCCTGGAAGATACATGTTTTTTTGGTATTGGAAATTGAACTCAGGACCTTGAGTTTGCCAGTCAAGTGCTTATGGGAGAGATATTTAATGCTACAAAGTAAGATTGAAAATGTATAAATTTTCAAATGAATGTTGCCAAAATCATCAGTTTGCAGAATAATGATAAAACCAAGAGAATTCACTGAAATTTTATTGGACTTACTCAATGAATTCCATGAAATGGCTTCTTATAAAATCAATATGTAAAATCAGTGTTAATTCTATATAGCAAAAATGATTAGAAAATTTGATTAAAATATCTTATGATATCATTGGAATTAAACTTCATAGAAAAAATTTGTAGCACCTCTTTGTAAAAATAAAGAAATACTTTAAAACAAAACTTTAATACATTATAAACAAAATCTCATCATATCTAGCAACTTCAGTGACACTAAAGTTGTGCAATCCCATTCTAGGTTTTACTAGCCCATGTTCTTAGTTTTTTCAAAAGATTCTCTTGAAAATAAGAACTTTAAAGAAAAGATATTTATCAGAGTATGGCTAACTTCCCATAAGTTTCTTTCAACAGAAAGAGAAGATTCATCCTTCTTTTCAATTAATCAGAGAAGTGAAGCATTAATTATTACTATTATTTTTATTTTTGGTACTTGGAATTGAATTCAGAACCTTGTGCTTGCCAGGCAGGAACCATGCTGCTAAGCTATATCCCCGGCCCAGCATTAATTATGTATTCAATTATTTTATATTATATAGGTACAAAAGTTCAAGCAAATTTTTTTGGCCAAGTTGTACTACCTAGTAATATTTGCCAAGTTGTACTACCTAGTAATATTTTGAGACAGTGCACTATACTTCCTAAATTTTCCATAGGTAATACAATTTTTGGTTTCTTTTTATTTCAAGGTGCTTTGCAAAAAAGTTCATAACCAGTAGTGTCATTCTTTCCATGCTATTTTCATTCTAGTAAAGTAACCTAAAATTTTCTTATAAATATAGTAAAAATTCAAATACAGTTTTTGTAAAGTTTGACAAAGTGAACACAATTTATATTTTGAAGAACAATCTTAGTAGGATAACAATCTTAGTAAGGAATCTGAAAATGAAAAGTATTCTAATTAATAAGGGTATGTAAGAAGAATTAGCAAATCAGTGAAAATAATACATGAAAAAGAACCATATAGAGAGAAATTACTACAGTATGTAATAATACTGACCACTCAAGGAACTTTGAAATGAATTATTAAGTATATGCTATTGAATCAGTTTATTAGCCATTTCAAAAGAATAGAGCTTCATATATTTGTCATAAATATAAATTGCACAGGTATGATTATTTTCAGTAAGAGCATAGCATAGTCCCTGATATAGTATGATTTTGTCTTGAGTTTGCATTCTATGTTTTCGTGTATTCTGCAACTGGAAGTTTACTTCATGAGACTGTAACATAAATACGTGTGCATACTTGGGGTTTGACCTTTTACTGTGTATACTACATTAAGGCAATGGTAGTGAATATACACATAGAATTTGATACTGAAGGCATATGGAAGCTTGAATCTGAAATACATAATTTTCTTAGTGATTCCATCATGAGAACTTTAAATATATAGTTTATGGTGAGAGTGGCAGAAGTAGAGTTACTTGACTGTTTAGTTGGTGCTTGAAAGGGTTGAAATTTTAAAATTATATAACAAATTTTATGTTTTTAGTTAAATAAATCATTCAAACTTCACAAGCTTCTGTATTCTCATACGTACACCCAAATAATGAAAACTTCTTCATTGGAATTAATCAAGACTTCATATATAAAACACTGGGATGTATTAGATGCTGAAAAGTATACAATATGTGTTTCTCTCAGTGCCTACCTGCTCTCTCTCAAAATGAAATATAAAACAAAAGTAGGTTAAGCTGTTACTTACACAGATAATGAGATTTTAATTTTTGATAATGGGAAACAATGGAAGATATTAAAGAAATGATATATATTGTATATAAATATATATATTCTTTTGGAAGATATTAAGCTGTTAGAACAAGTAACCCTAGGATTCCACATGAATACCTCCAATTTCAAATACAACATTGGGAGAATTGGAAATCCAACATTCCACTTTGTGTATCTGCAGCTCTGGTCTAAATGGTCTAACTTACTGAGAGGAATATTGAAAACACAAAATTCAGAAGTTTGCATTTGCATTTGCATTTCTGTGTGTAAAATTCTGTTTTGTTAATCTAATACTAAGCAAAACATCATATCAGTATTGCCAAATCATCTTGTTTCTTCCTTTGCAAATACTATTTTCTCCCCCAGGAGCATTCTTGTTTCACATTGTTCTTGTCTTTAATATATCCAAACACCTCTCCACTTGAACTTTCTTTTTGAACATGCATTACCTGGGAAGTGTTTTGCAATTGTGCTAAATCAGGACATATACACATCTCAGGTACTTCCATAGCATACTGAGCTTCCCCTTCCAAGCTGTTTCTCAAATTCCTTTTGTACCTGAACTACATACTGTGAAGTATCCTCTTGGAAAAACAGAGATATGCAATATTGTCAGCCATTGTCTCTCTAATGTAGTGCATAGTAAAGCACATATCGTAGGTATTCAGTTAATATTTCTTGAATTGAGATTTGTTAGGAAAAAAAAGCTCAGTATTAGATCTAGGAAAGAAAACATGTACATTTAAATTATAAACTCAATTCAGCATTTGAGAGTCTCACATGAATTTTAAAGCATTTAAGCACTTACATTCTTTTATAATGCGGGTGTGATATTCTGAAGATAAAAGTTAAGGGACGCCCTATGAAAAACATCCATTGTTATACAGATGTTTAATGGACAGTTTTATCATTGACAAAATTGTCAACTTGTGACATCTGGATTCAAATATTAGGTCTCTGTGTAAAGCTACAAATTGATTTGTATGTGCCTACTTAGTGCCTACATTTTTTATTTTATACAATCCATATAAAAGCATACTGCCTCTAAAATATTGAGGTGAAATAATGAAATTAATGAATACAAAATTTGAAAAACTATCAAATGAAATATTTGTGATTTTAACAACCATTAAAGATGGAAATGACTGAGGGATCAGGAAAGTTCATTATCGTCCAAAGAAAATTTCAAATCCAGTAAATAATCTATTAAGCAAGAGAGGTATATTACTGTCATTACCACAGAACAAAAATTGCCAATATTACTGATCACCTAATTTTTTGACATTTGGAACATTTCCCAAATTCAAGTATTAGAAAGCAGTCGATATGTAGTTGTTGAAAAAAATGTAACATAAGATTTATTTTATGGTTATAGAAGCTTGTAATCTAATTAGGGGGATTTTAAATACCAAAACCGATTTTCTGTAATTTAATTTGCTATTAGTATGGATTATTGCAGATTACCCTACTAGACAGCTCTTCACAGGCAAGGAAAAGATTAGTAGCAGAGAAACAGTTATGTGGGCTCAAGGGTGGAAATCTTCCCAAACATGATGAGGTTTACTATGCATAATAGGTAATATACTTTCCATTGCAAGTTACAGAGTGTCCAACTGCACTTTAAAAAAAAGACATGCGGCTTATTATTGACTCCTGTCACAGAAAATTTCAAAGACAGATTTTGGCTTCTGAAAAAGATTGATCATCAAGTGTAATCTGTCACCAGGGTTCTGATTCCATTTTTCTGAACTCTTCTGTGTCTGCCCTTCTCAACTTGTTGGCAACCTATTCTGTTTTCAAAATTTTGCTGTAACAATCACTGCAGAATTTCAAACATTATATACTTTTTTCACTCTTCAGAGGGTGAATTATCCTGGGAGAACCTCTGAAAAAATTATTATGGCTAGTAAGATGGAGTTCATAAGATCCACTGCTGTCTTTCGGAAAGACATTAAATTCCTCAGAAGCATCCTTATCTCACACAGAAACAAATGTCCATTAAAAAGGAGAAAGGAGAGATATTTGCTGGGAAAGCAATCAACAGACTTTGACTACATTTGAAATTGAAGAAAATTAAGAATATGCACTGTAAAGAAAGTAAGGTAAGATCTCAAGTTGATGGGGTGTTGTTATAATATGTTATGTTACTAAACTAATCATGGAGATTACCTTTACTAACATGAGGAAATAGGAAGATATATTGATGATTTATGGGATAGGAAGTTTTTGAACAGTCTTGAAGATCAACTTGATGTTAATTTTATAAGATACTAAATCTAATATAATGGGTACCCTGGTGTAAAAATTGCCTCCTCTGAAACTAATTATTCTCTCCCTGTAACTGCTTTTTATGCTTAGGGCATCCAGAAAAACATCCATTTCTAAAGTCTGAGCTCAATTATAAACACAGAATTTTAGTTATGATGTGAAAAACAAAAGTTTTAAGAAAGGTTGTTGTTAGCTAACTTTAGATGCCATGGACTAAGAAATTAAGTGTAACTTTCCTTGGTATGCACGTTCACCAAATTGCTTGTTTTATGGGCTAGTTCTCCAACTTTCATTGCAGGAAATGTCATAGAACTGATTGCATCTTAGCATAGTCACACACAGAGTCCTTGACTTTCCACAATTGATGATATTTTTAATATTGTATTACAGAGAATTTACTAATTTTAGATTCTGTATTCCAGTGTTAGTAACTTCTTTAAACTACGTAAGAGTATATTCCAGTTGATTGTTACAGCTTGTGTCTAGATGTTGACTCAAAGTCTCATGTGGTCACAGGTGGGGTTTTTCAGAATTGGCTGGATCTAGAGTGTGTGATGCTGGGATTAAGGGTGTATGATTACTAAATTAGTCTACTGATTTGTTTGGCATAGTTGTGTATAAGGATAATGGAAAGGCCCATGCTGCATGTTGGTGGCACTACCCAAAGGTCAGGTAACCTGGAAGACATTAAAAGGAGAGGCTGGTCGCTTGCTGCTGCTTCTTAGCTACTTTGCTGCTTTGGTGCCTTCTGCCTGCTATGAACATTTTCTCCTTTTCGATCCCCCTCTGCCATGCCATCTTCCCTTGGAGCCAGCCAACTATGAACTGAAACCTCTAAAAATTGTGAGCTACAATAAACCTTTCTCCCTTTAACTTTGGGTGTTGGGTATTTTGTCTCAGCAACAACAAAAGTTAACTATGACACCTGTGAGACATAGAAGAGTTTTGATAGAAAAGAATGTGCATTCTTTCTATCATCTAAAATGGCCTCAAATGGAGAATAAGATCTAAGAAGGAAGAAACAATAAAAACGCTCTTTTTGTATTATGGTGATAGTTTCATTCTTCAGTTGAAACCGTATATATACTGAACCACAGTTGTAGGGAGTAAGATGGATTTTATTATCTCATTTTGAAAGAGTTGGAAATGGTGTGGAGAAGGCCTGGTGGAAGCTATGGAGGAAGGATTTTCATCAATGCATTCAGGGAGAATTCGCACCTAGTAACTCTTGTAAGTACTCCCTGTGATGTCCTTACCTATTATTTTATCCAAACCTGTTTTAAGTGTATAGTTTCATCTTTATGGAACCATGGGGAGTTATACCAGGTCCGGAAGGTGATAATCCAAGAGAATGTTGTACCTTCTCCTTTGATGCCAGAGCAGTGACAGTAGTGGTTGCCTCCAGTGAAGATAACTATGAAAAATGGAGCCTTTGACTTAGGAGGGTCCACAGCAGCGACTGAGGCAGAGGGGCTACAAGTAGGGAGACTGTTGGGAAGAAAATATTATGGACGGTAGTAAGATATTCAGAAGTATTTCTGAGTAGAATCAAGGCTATCTGAAGGGGACTTTTATAATAGTACTCTATTTTGAGAGTTGTTAAACAAGAATATATTATACTTAAAGGCTAGTGAGGCAAAGACAGTTTCTTAACATGATAAGGATCCAGAGTAATAACGATACAAGAGTCGTAGTGGAGGCACATCATAATACTACCAATCAAATATGGGGTAGAATACAGGGTTAAATAAACTGAACATCAGGGAGACACATGAATGACTGAGGGATGAATGCGTCACTTTGATTAAATTTAAATTCCTGTGTTCGAAGAGTCTGTAAGCTTCAGGATTGGAGAGAATATGTTGTGAACAGTGTGAGTTGACTGTAATTGAAAGAAGTTGACTTGAGAGCAATAAGATATGAGAGAATGGGCTCTAAGTCTCTAGTTCTCATTACTTGTTATCCACCATGGTTCAGTTTGCATTCAGAGACATCAGATCTCTTCATCCTACAAGTCTAGCATGATTCACAGACACCCATTGCTTATGGTTACAACTTTGCTGAGGTGCAAGTCTCAACTGGAAAAATAATACTGTGTTTCCTTAGGCTGTCCATGATTGTACTCCTTCACTCTATGAAAGTAACTTTAAGAAACATGTAGAGGATTCAATATCTCTCTATTTGTATTCGTATAGCTATGAATAAATTTGCACATAACAAATAATACTTCTAAATTTCAAGTTATAGCTCTTTCTTCAATTTGAAAAATCTTAAAGTCATGTTTCCCATTAAATTATTGTATTAGACTATAATTTATTTATATTTGAAATGCAATACAAACTAAATGTATAGATCATAAATATGTATGTACAGGTATATATATAATTTACATATCATGGAGTGACTAAGTCTAATTAACATACTCATTACAACACAAAATTATCATGTTTTGTGTAAGAACACATAAACTCCACTTTCTTAGCATTTTTCAAGAGGAGATTTTATTTCTAACTATAATCACCATATTGCACAATAGATTTTGTGTACTCATTCTTCCTAGTTGACTGAAATTTTGAATAACATCTTTCATTATCTTGCTTTCTTTTCCACTACCTCAGCCCCTGGTAACCACCATTCTACTCTCTGTATCCGTGAGATCACCTTTTTATATTCCACATATGAGTGAGATTGTAACTATTTTTCTTCCTGTGACTTAACAGATTTCAATGTGTGTCGTAAGTATGACTATGTGGGGTTTATGAGTACTATGGCGAACCACAGAGGGAGAACTAAAGAGTTAGGTGGACTTGTGCCTAGAAGAGAGCAGTTGGATGTGGTCATGTCCAAGGTTTAGAATCACCAGGTGTCCTGACAAATTTTGAATAACTGGTTAATTTACTGTTGCCCATGTGTTTCATTATCTAGAGAATATTTAGTTCCAATTTTAGGGTTAATTTTCAGTTTTAACAATTAGAATCATTCTACGATTTAATTTTGAAATTCTTATATTACTCTACTAAGTTCTGCTTTTAATTAGAATAAAATATTTCCAATATTAACATTTCTGATGCTTCCAAATGATATTTTCCTATAAAGAATTTGGAAGAATTCTTCTTTTTAGGGGAACTAAAATATCTTTTATTAAGACAATCTTAAAATTCTTTAAATTACTGAATGATGGCAGGTAAGTTGATAGTTTTCTATTTTGGTTTAATGCTAAGTTAGGGGTAATAGGATATTTTAAAGTATTTAAAATGCAAATTGTACACACTTATTTGAACAACTTGACAATATTTCATAACTGTATAGAAGCAAATATGAAGATTTCTTTTGCTAACACCTTTTGTATCTTACTATGTTTGGGAGATGTTTGATGGCAAAAACTCAAGGAAAGCAAACACCACTGTTTACAGATTTTACAAAGAAATTGGGAGTAGAATTTTTTTGTATAAATTTTTTCTAACCTTCTTTCTTCTCCTTCTACATTTCTCATTTTCTTCATTATATTTTCCTTTTCCTCCTCTTCCTGCAACTGAAAATGTCTCCACTGTGTTTGGGAAAAAAATGCAAGTCTGAATGTTGTAAGATACAGCTGTCTTAGATCTACGGAAGTATTTTAGCTCTTGCATGTGAAAATGAAGCGAAAAGCATGGATGATATTTTTCTTGAGGTCATGGGGCCTGTCTAGTTTATTTATTATATTCCCTGTGCTGCACAAGTAAAACATAATAGGCACTTTCATTATGAACTCCAGTAAAATAACCATATAAATATGACCCCAAATCTTCTGGTTGTTGCTGTATGCTGATAACATTTAGAACATTATTTTTTTTTACAACAGCAGTTAATTTCATAGTCTTCTATGATCTTCCAGTTTAATTATGGTGTCAGTTATTTCTGGTGCCTTTATTAATATTTTGCAACTTTTCTGTTTCAGTACAGTAACGCAGTTTTTTCCCTCTTTTTTGATATCTGGAAATAAATTTAAAGAATTGGAAATGGATTTTCATTTTCTTTTATTTTTCAAAAAATGTTGAAATTTATTTTTAAGTACAGTTTAGTTTCTATAACAGGATCAATTAATTTGTCTATTACAGTGCCACTAAACTTGTTCTTAGAGTATTGCATATTCTTCTGTTTTGATTGTGGATGAAAAAGTGGGCAGGAATTCTTTACCACGCTTTGACCAACAGAGAGGGGAAAATGAGAAGAGCATCTTGTTGATCCTTAATTGTCAGTGAGATAAATCCTTTCTGTAAGCCTCTAGACATCATCACTGACATTAGTTATCCTAATGAATTTCCATGAGATTTTGGCAAGAGGTTTTTTTCTTTTCTTTTCTTTTCTTTTCTTTTTTTTTTTTTTTTTTTTTTTTTTTTTTTTTTTTTTTTTTTTTTTTTTTTTTTTTTTTTTTTTTTTTTTTTTTTTTTTTTTTTTTTTTTTTTTTTTTTTTTTTTTTTTTTTTTTTTTGGTACTGAGGATTGAACTCACAACCTCGTGCTTCACAGGCAGGCACTTGTGCTGCTGAGCTAAATTCCCAGCCCTGGTAAGAGTTTTTCTGTTCCACAGTTTCATGTAATTCCTGATGAGAATGATTCTTTAGATATTAAAATACAAATGTATTTTCACTGATGTGATAATTAATAGATAATTATTTTCCAAAATCTGTTTTGTGCAAGGTTGTCAAATTCTTGGCGTTCAACCATGAGGTATTGAAAATATTTAATGAACGTGAATGCTTCAGAAAACCTGAGAATTATTAAGAGCTGAGGAAAAATAGTTTTCATTATTCAAATTCAGGAGTGCTAACTTTATCACAGTCAGTATAATTACAAATATGGAATTTGTGGAGGTCTTATTTATGAGAGTAAGGGCACAAAAGCAAAGACTGAAAATTCAGTCATAAAAAGGTGAGGAATTTGAATATCTTATTCAAGCAGTACATAAAATACGTACCCCTGAAAGACCCACTTAAATCTTTATTGACATTTCAGATTTATTGTGAGAGAAGATAAAATATTGAAGAATTAATGTATGAAATTGTAAGAAGTTACCACCTTATAAAAGTCAGTATAACTTGGGGATGAAAAAGATGACAGTCATAATAACAAGCAGATATTATGCAAAATGTTTTTGAACATCGTTATTCCCTTGAAAAAGAATATATTTTTTCAAAGGGGATAAATGTTATGCTCTCCAAACAGAGATCATTTCTGACTGGCACCCAAGGCCTTCTCATAACATAGTCTAATGGATTAAATGTTTGTAGTTCCTAAAATCTCTAAAAAAGCATTTCAATGGGTCAAAGATAGTAATTACTTCTTTTGTGGTGTTGTGGAAAAACACCTAAATTTCAGTTTTGCTTGGTCTGTGTTGTGGTTTGATAACATGGAACAAGTTGATACGAGTCAGAAATAGGAATAAAACATGTCTAACACTGTGAAGGCTTCTGAGAGAATCTGCCTCTGGTCTAACACCATCTGCTTTGATTGTATTGGTGAGTGCACAGTTACAGTCATGGAAAGAATGTTCCCATGCACATTAGGTAGCACTGTGTGTGTGTGTGTGTGTGTGTGTGTTGTGTGTTGTGTGTGTGTGTGTGTGCGATAATTACAAAAGTTTAGATCACAGTTAAACACAAACTGGAGTCATAATTTGGACAGAACAGTTTATCTCATTATTTGTAATAGTAACAAATACTTCAATTTCTGATACTCAAAACTGATTGCCATGAATTCTAACCATGTCATACTTCAGCATGATTCTTTCAGTTTGTTGCATACTTTCATGCAGTTACTGTTGCATCTCCCTAAAATACCATTTTCTCCTGTTTTCATTTAATGGCTGTGTGTGTGTGTGTGTGTGTGTGTGTGTGAGTGTGTGTGTATTTTAGTAGATTTCTCTATAATAAAGTTATGGCAAAATTAACCACAGAACTGTCATTTAGTCTTTTTTTAAATTTTAAAATGAAAAAAGAATAAAAATGATAATACAGAATTTCAAAACAAAGTAGTAGGAGATTAACAATGGTTAATATATTGCATATTATTATCTTCAAAGTAATTGTTCAGATTACAAATAGAAGCATAAAAAATGATCAAACAATCAAATACTGATGCTTATATTTTGTCTCTACTTTTCAATTTCGTCGAACACTAGGGCAGGAAAATGCCATTTATTATCTCTAAAATATCTCATATATTTACTGAATAGACTAAAACAATTTAATATTGAACAGTTTTGTATTACTTTATAACTCTGACATAGTTTATTTCTATGGATTGGTTGATGTTCACAGAGTGTTTCAATATTTTTGTCTGATTATGGAAATTTCCTTATTGTTTTCAATGTCCAATTACAATCTTCTTATTTCTAAATTTTTATTAGAATTTTCTTGCCTTTGACCTCTTTCATTAAAATCTAAAATGGAAAAATTCATTTATTAATCCATATGTCTTATTGGGAGTCTGTGAAAGTCGTTATATTAATACATTCTCTGTATTTCAGCCAAACTTCAATTTTAGGGGAGACTATTTGCCTTCTTTTCTATGTATATGTATGGTACAAATTAGGGAGGTACTTTTTCTTTATTCTATACTTTCTTACTGTGATCTCAACTGTAGTCTCCAAACCAGTCTGTCAGCAACCTGCTACTTAAATCTAATGCCTTTGCTTTCCATTCATCTTAGTTGAGAGTGTTCTTGACAGAAATAATTTCTGGAGTGAAATTAAGAATGATAATTAATGTGCTGTCTCTTATACTTACTAAATGACATGTCTACTATTTGTTTTGGGGAAGTGCAGCAACTCCATCCAATTTAAATGATTTGGTATAAAATTTGGCAAAGGAAATCACAACTCAGAGACCTTATTAAACATAGGGATGATACAACATTACATTTAAGCAGCACCTATTGAAAATTAACACTTGATAGTCTACAATTACTAAACAGTTTCCTCAAGAGGGTATCTGCCTTATCTCTTTAATTCATTTCACTTTGAAGAATTCAATGTATATTGTCAGCTCATGGCTTTGAACAGAGGTAAAAATATTTATTCATGAGAAAGTAAGCACTTTGGTTGTTGAGCAAATCTTTATGTAGCAACTCCCAATAGACTAGTTTTTTTTTCTTCAAACAGTTACTTAGCATTTTGTTCCACAGGTAAATTTCTAATATGAATTCTTGAGCATCTACTAGATCTCCTAGGGTTAAAGGACTAAATATAACCAGAAGTTTTCTTTTTAAAATCAATTTTCATCATTATTTGACATAATTCATACATATTACTTGAAAGGTTAAATAAACACTGAGGCTTACAGCATGTGATGGTTGATTGTGTTAACTTTAGTAAGAGATTCTCAATTAAACTGCTTCACTAACTCTACACCATAGGGTGTGGAAGCCCCACCATGGGGCAGCTTGTTGCCTGGATGGTATAAGGGGAAATTAAGGGCTGGGGATGTGGCTTAGTGGTAGTGCTCTTGCCTTGCATGTACAAAGTCCTAGGTTCGACCCTCAGGACACTCCCTGCCCCCACCAAATAGTCAAGCGGAAATGAAGAAGAAAGGAGGATCTGCTTATGTTTCTTCAGAGGTGCTCCAGTTTTTGCCTTCACCTTGGGCATCGTTTCCTGGATTCCGATGCAGACTTTTTCACTTTTAATGCAGTCTTTTCAACTTCCACTGCAGATCCTTCAGCCTTCCAGCATAGACTCTTCAGCCTTCTATAGCAGACCTGTTGAATTGCTGATAGGCACTTGCACAGGGCATTGCAGTGAGCTCCAGGTCTTTGACTGAATCCTTTGGTCTCTGGTGTGCAGACAGACCCTCTTCACTTTTCTACATTCGACTCCATGGATGGCAATTCTAAGTCAATCCTGTAAATTCTTATACTTTTGTATATCTTATGTTATATCTGTTTCTCTAGTAAACACTGACTGACACATAGCACAATAACAATTTCATGTCCTAGTTTTTTTCTCCCTAAATTCCCATTCCCAGGGCTGATACTCCTTTGCTGTGACCTGGAATCGCCCTAGTGGCTGTTGCAAACAATGGGTATCAGATTGTTAACTGTTTAGTGTGTGTCTGCTATTGGTCATTAAATATTTTAATATTTAGCCTCACTCAGTACCCTCCTTAATTTTGATTCCAAAGAACTTTTTGTGAAGAAATGGAAAAGCATGGAAAGACCATTTATTTACTTCAAAAATGACTGAAGAAGAAATATAATTCCAAAATACCTGTCTTAGCAAGTAATGTTATTTGCAAAATGATAGTAATGCTAAGGATGAGTACTGACTTACCTCAGAATCATGATAAAACTATACTGTTAGGATAAAAGAAGGGGACATGATGTGATCATAGCATAAAACTTTTAAGATCACATAGAAATCAGAACAAATTGAGTCTAAAATTGGTCAAGCAGCCCCTCCCCACACACAGACATACACAGACACAGACACACACAGACACACAGACACACACACACACACACACACACAATGTAATAGAATATTTAGAAGTATGAGAATAAATAATGGAATAAAGAACTAAAGAATTTACTTCCTCTTTTCTCATTTGGAAATATTTTGTCTATATGCTGCATGATACATTAGAAATCAGAATTTGTACACTTAATCCATTAAAGTCAAAAGATGCTAAAATTTTTATCCTCCTCTTAGACTATAAATTATACGACATTTAATGCCTATTTAACACATTTACAAGATATATTTTATCGATTTCCATGTATTTTTATTCTAATTTTCAATCATAAAGCATTTATTTTTCTTTTGTAAGGCTGTTATACTCTTTCCTTCTGTTTTGCTTTCATTCCTAGGGTCACTGTCTTGGCTAAAGTACCTTCTTTAGAATTTCTTGTGATGAAACAAGGTATGTCTCCCCTTGGATGGAAGACAGTCTTGCACTGGGAAGAGCAAGTGTTTTATGAAGAAAGAATTTTACAAGGAAAAATTTTGAGATAAAGCAGAAAGTATAACTTCTCTGGCTAATTCCAGCTAGACACCTAAGATTCTATGCTATGATAGTTCTATAAACATATACTAATAAAAATTATCATTTTCTGTAAGTGGAAAAACCTGCTACTTGTCTTTTGTTGTTGTTCATGTATATCTCCTGTCTTACTTGTTGCTGGGTCAAAATATCCAATACCCGCAACTTACAGGAAGTTACTTTGGCTCCTATTTGCAGCCATTGTTTGTTTGTTGCAAGGCAGATATGACATGGTGAAAGTTTTGTGAAGGAATGGTGCTCATACCATGTTGCCAGGTAGCAGAGAAAGGAGGGAGGAACTGGGGAGGGAGATGTACTCTTCAAGGTCTTACCCCTATGACCCACCTTTTCTAATCATTTTAATGCCAAATTTAGCTATAGGGTATTCATGGCCCAATCACCTGTGAAAAGCCCTGCCTCTAAGGGTATGAGAGTTTTGGGGTTCATTGTTTATCTGAACTATAGCATTTTGCCCCCAGGCCTCAAAGACTCATGCACATTTCTTTAAGCAAAAATGTATATAGTAAGTCTCAGACTAACATTCATGTTGTGAACTTTCATAGATTGGGATGGACATTGCATTATGAACCTGTGAACAAATTGTGGAAGTAGCTCATGTGTCTGCTAGACACTGTCACAGTTGTGCTGCTATGTGCTTACTGTACAATGCAATAATATAGAGCAGTACAGTACAGTTGGGGATTTGTATTTTTATGTGCACACTTGTTTTTTTATGCTTTACATTGTGTATTTGTGTGAAAGGTGTATATGACACTCTCAGACTTTTGAAGGTTCCCTCAGAATAAAATTCATTAGTAATTCAGAAACATACTGTGTATTCTATGTCTAAGAGTCTCATGCAATCATGGAGGCAGCTGAGTTTAGCATTGGTGATTGGTTCATTGTCTAGCACTGGGATTGGTGTGAGAGTGCTGCATCCATGCAGGTGCGGGTAGCTGGCATGCAATATAAGGGAGCAAAGGAGGTGCCCTTTTTGCCCTTTTCACTCACTGCTTGTGGCTGCCGTGAATGACTGCCGCTTAGCCATTCTGCCCTGCCTTGGAACCAGCTGAGTATGAACTGAAACCTCCACAAACTGTAAGCTAAATAAACCTTTCCTTCCTTCATTTTGGGCATCAGGTATTTTGTCCCAGAAACAAAATAAAAGTAACCAAGTCAGAATTTGGTACCAGAGGAGTGAGGTTGTTTCTGTGACTGTACCTGACCATGTGGTTCAAGAGCCTTTGGAACTGTCTCGTGGGAAGAGTTTGGAAAGGTTCAGAGATGTTGCCTAAAGAGTGGTGCTGGAATGCCTTAGGCTGTTCTGCATTGGAGATTCTGGCCAGAGCTCAGGAGAGCAGGAGGTTGATAGAAAGTCAGCCAGTAAAGACCAGGCTTGGGAGGTTTCTGCTGGGAAGAAGGACTGCCTTGGTTGTTGGATTCCAGTTGATGTATGTATGGCATAGCAGAAAGTTTGCATGCATTTTACCTGTGTCCAGAGACTTTGCCTGAAACTAAGATTAAGGGCAGTGGACTGATTAATGTGACAGAAAAAATTTCAAGGCAGTCAAATGTTAAGGCAGTGGAATGGCTATCATTGGGGGCTTTTAGCCAGATTTATGTTGTGAATCAAGAGCAAAGAGCCCAGCAGGGTGATTTAAAATGTTAACTTGACCAGAAAGCTATGGACTGTAAAGAGAGAGCTGAGATCTTGATTGCTGAGAATAAACAGAAAAGTAGAAAAGATAGCCTGTGGGCATCACAGGAAGAGGCAACGAATCACCACCCTTTGCAGTCTCAAAATAGCAAAAGTGAAAGACTTTGGTTTGAGGAGAAAGCTGCAGAGCATGATATATCAGAATGGCAGAGCATATAAGATTCCAAAATGGTGGCAGTTGCACCAGGTTCCAGAAGGGTGGTGGCATAGAGAATCTGTTCCTCACAATGCAGTTCAGAATGCTCAGTAATCCAGGCACTGGACCCCTATAGCTAAGAGAGAGGAAAGCTTGGCTACTGCTCCAGCTGTCAGAAGACCTTGACAGTATCCACATGGTGCTGATTTTAGTTGCATGGAGAGTGCATGAGTTCTGAGGTTAAAAAGGTTTCCACCCTAATTTCAGAAGGCCTGGGAGGCCAGGCAGTGTGACCCTGAGAGGGTAGTGTGTGAAGTTGTAAGTGTGAAGCTAAAGGTGCAGTGGAGAACCTAAAAGTTTCAAAAAGCCAGGAGCATGGATTGTCTAAGGAAAGCTGCAAGGAGAGAGCAAAACAAGCCCAAGTGAGATATCATGGGTGCTAAATCCACCAGAAGTGCCATAGGGGTGGTGTCACTCAAGCCCTTTGGAGCTCACCACCAAATTTCTTCAGATACCGAGCATGAAACTCTAGGATTTAATGTTTGCCCTACTGGATTTTGGACTTCTTTTGGGGTTCTTTTGGACTTTTTTGGTTCCAGTCCTTTGTATCTCCCTGCTTGTACCTTTTTAAATGGTAGTATTTATCTTGTACCATTGTATGTTGGAAGTGTTTAACTTTGCCTTATATCTCAGAGGAGATTTGGGACTTGAAATTTTCAGCAATGATGAAACTGTTAGGACTTTGGCAACTCTTGCAGATGGACTAAATGTCTTTTGCATAAAGGATGTACATGAGTCTTTGAGAATCCAGGGGCTGAATGTTATGGTTTGTGTTTGGATGGTCCCCCAAGTCTCATGCAGTCATGGAGGCAACTGAGTCTAGCGTTTATGATTATTTTGTTATCTAGCATTGGGACTGGTGGTGCGAGTGCTGCATCCACTCAGGGGTGAGTAGCTGACACAATATAAGGGAGCGAGGGTGGTGTGATTTGCCCTTTTTGCTTTTTTCACTCTTGTTGCTTGTGGCTGCTATGAACAGCTGCTGCCATGCTGCCCTGCCTTGGAACCAGCTGAAACCTCCACAAACTGTAGGCTAAATAAACCTTTC
The DNA here is from genome assembly GCA_004363535.1 of Dasyprocta punctata. Taxonomy (NCBI): domain Eukaryota; kingdom Metazoa; phylum Chordata; class Mammalia; order Rodentia; family Dasyproctidae; genus Dasyprocta; species Dasyprocta punctata. The sequence continues at coordinate 582 of RJWM01011338.1, read as the reverse complement.
CTTCCTTCATTTTAGAAATCAGGTATTTTTGTCTTGACAACAAGAGCAAAGCAACCAGGATACTATCTCTGAGCTCAGCCCTCTGAACCATGGCTACAGAAGTCTCAAAGTGCCTGGATGGTGAGTATTGTGAACCAAATCTCAGGGAACCAGTTTCCTAGGAAGTCAAGCCCCGGGTCTCTCTTCTCAAAGCAGTCATTCCTTTTTTGGACTACTGAGCCTAGGAAAGGTGGAGTCTTGTTGATTCTTAAAATGTCCTCAAGGAATCTTTCCTACTGTCCTAGTGCAAATTACTTGGCTTCATTTTAATGTTAATCTTTTTACCAACTAAGCCACCTTTTGCTCTAAATTTGCAGGTGCTTCCTTTCTGGCAAAGCTAATAACTTTTAAAATTATTTAATTTTGCTTTTGTTCCTGATTTCTACTATAGATCATGCTAAAATCAGCAAAAAGTAACCATGGTGCAACTTGAGTGATGGGCTGCCTTGAAATTTCCTTCACCAGATTCATTAGTCCACTACTTTTAATTTCAGTCTCCAACAAAATCTCAGGACTTTAAAATATAGAGGCAAATTTTCTTCC
>RJWM01011337.1:14282-60273 GCA_004363535.1 Dasyprocta punctata | reverse complement strand
GGTGTGGCGGTGCACTCAGGAGGCTGAGGCAGGAGGATTGCTGCAAGTTCAAGGCCACCCTGGGCGACATAGCAAGTTTAGGAGGAGCCTGAATGCCACGACCCAAGCAGCTCCTAAGGTTCTTGGGGTGAAGGACCGCGAGAGGATGAGAAAATAAAGACAGAGACAAAGTTGGAGTCAGGTGGAGCCCTTATCCTCCTGATGGGAGGAAAGGAACTGCTCAACCAATGCTGCAGGTTTATTTATATACCAGGAAGGATGACGTCAATTTCAGCCCCTCTGCCCAGCAACCCAGGCCTGGATTGTTTAGGAGCCTCCTGTTTTGCTGGGCTGTGGGAGTGTTTTTTCACGTGGTTGACCAAGGTGCTCTTTGTTACTTTGGTAAGGTCATGTCTGGGTCATTTTCCAGCTTCAACGGCTCCCAACACCTGAACTATACAGTGAGTCCATTTCCCCACCATAAAAAAAGTAGAAGGAACAACACTGTGCAATAGAAACACGATGCAAGCCGTAAATGAATCACATATGCAATTTAATATTTTCCAATAGTCACATCTTGCAAAAAGAGTAAAAAAGAAACTGAATTGGTCTCAACCATATATTTTATTCAACCTGATACACCTATTAATCAAATGAATATTATCATTTCAACCCTTAGTGCTTATAAAAAATGACTGAGATATTTGTCATTTTTCATAGTGAGTGTATTAGCTTCCTAGAGTTGCTATAACACATCATCACTAACTGTAGGGGAGGGGCCTGAGAACACCAGAAATCTACCATCTCATCGTCTGGAGGAGGAAGTCAGAAGTTAAGGTGTGGGCCCGGCCTTTCTGCAGAATCCCTCCATGCCTCAGCCTGGCTTCTGGTGGCTGCAGGCAGCCCAGGGACCTCGTGGCTTGGGCCCCATCACACAAGGCTCTGCGCCCTTCCTGCCGTGGGTGTCTCTGCGTCTCCACGTGGCCTTCTTCCGAGGAGATCAGTCACTGGGTTCATACCCCACCCCAATCTAGTAAGATCTTCACTAATTATACCCACAAGGATCCTATTTCCAAATAAGGTCACTTTCTGAGTAACAGACACACTCAGCCAGGCACAATGTCAAGTTCAGGTTTATCTAGTTGGTAAAGGCAGTGACTTCTCACCTCTCTGACGTTTGGCTACTAACATTCTATTGCTGTCATTTTTTTCTTCTAGTGTCTTTGTCCCCTTATTTTCATTTTGTGGTCCTCAGAGTGAGACCAGAGGGAAAAGAAACAATGAGATGAATCTTAAAAACATACGGTATTTAACCCAAAATATCCAAAATACTATTTTTTCCAACATGTGATCCATACAGAAAATTATCAGTGAGGTATTTTTATATTCCTTTTATATTCCCATAGGTCTTTTTTTTTTCACTATTAGAGACTGAGCCTAAGGCCTTTGCATTGAGCTAAACCCTCAGCCTTTCTTCTTCTCTTTTCTTTTCTTTCTTTCTTTCCTTCTTTTTTTCCTTCTTTTTTTTTTTCCACAAAGTCACTAAATTGCCCAGGCTGGGCTTGAACTTTTAAACTTTGGGTCCTCCTTCCTTGCAGAGTGTGCCACCATGCCCAGTTCAAAACCCTTACGCCATTAACCCTTACAGAACACCACATTTCAGACCGGCCACATCTAACATGTTCAACAGCAAAAGTGCTGAATGGCCACCTTACTGGGCAGCACAGCTCATGAACTTAGAAGTGGGGTGAGCTCTCTGGGGGTGCTGGGAATGGCCCTGAGAAGGCCAGTGAGTCCCAGAAGGTGGCATTTACTAAGCACTTCACTGCATATGGCCCCACTTACAGCTCCTCCTGAATGCCTGCCATACGGGTGAGATGGCCGTCTCCGGGGTAGACAGAGGGAATCTGACAGCGCTGCTGTATCCAACCAGAAGGAAGCTTCATTCATTCTCAAGAAAACTGACAAGCACTTGGCTGCTGTCTCCTCGGTACTGCCTTGGAGGCACAGTTCTCGGGGCACCATCCTAGGCACAGACCTAGGCACCAGGATTCAGAGAAAGGGACTGTCCTTACTGAGACTGGATGACTGCATGAGGCACTGCGTCCCCAACAGAGACAGGGCCATCATGGGGTGAGGAGCAGCCAGCCTCCTTGTGCTCACGGTGTGAGAGGAGTATGACCTTTGCCTAGGGATCAACCCTTTCCTACATCTCCCTTGCACCCTGTCCCCTGGGACCCCTTCTGTCTCTTGGGGACGCCTTGGCTCTGGCCGCTTTGACTTCTGTGTGAATTTCATGGTCAAATTCTCAAGGAGCAACTTCATCCCTCCAGGAAACAGCCTCCCATGGCCTGCTCCCTTGACACGCCTGCAGCTCTGTATCCTCTGCACCTTGCTCCACATCCTCTGTATTTTCCTAAAAAGATCAAAAATAACCAGAACTCAGCCTAGAAGCCAGGTCCCAGACGTCGCATCCACCTCTCGGGCTGTGGGATGTGTGTGTAGCAGAGTCACAGCCCTGACTCAGGAAGTGCTTGTTGGGGTTGGGGTAGGAGTGTCCCCCACTGGGCCTCAGGCCCCAGTGAGTGCTCCTGAGCCAGGGCAGCAGGATGACAGACAGTCCCTGCGCTTCGGATCAGAATGAAGCAGAGCGAAGGAGTGAGCTCCGGGAGGAGGACTCTGATGCTAACGCAGAGCCTCTGCAGTCCCTTAAAATGACAGTGTTCTCTCCCTCTCTCCCTCCCTCTCCTTCTCTCTCTCTCTCTCTCTCTCTCTCTCTCTCTCTCTCTCTCTCTGTCTCTCTCTGATTTTTTTCTGCACTGCACAGACCTCACAGAAAGTGACTCAGCCTTACATAAGAGACAGGAATCTGAGGGGGACCAGAAGCATGATGATTCATTGCCTTGAAATTTCCAGTGGGTTACACATGTTTTCTTAAATGATTTTTTAAAAATGTATCTTCAATGGTTGTCAAAAAATGGACTTGGGAGGCAGACTGGGGTGAAGATACTGCGTCAGAGCAGGAAAGAGTGTCCGTGGGGACAGCGGGGAGGCAGAGGACAGGGCCGTCAGGTCAACCTCTAAAGGTCCAGGAAAAAAACATCTAGAAAGGAAGACTGAAGTTGTCACCACACTCAGAACCCAGGCAAACTTTGTCCCAGGCTATTGTCATTCTTCTGGCCAATTCATCTCCCCTAAAAATAATTTACTGTTAAAATCATCCATATTCCCATTTCCCTCTACCTCTGAAGTAAGTATTTAAGCTTCAACTATCTGGCCCTTCTTTGTATGGTGTATTTTGTGTGACTCCATATGCTTGCACACTAATAAATCTGTATGTCTTTCTTCTTTTAATCCATCTGTTGTCAACTTGTATCAGCAAACTCAATTATCTAATCTTCAAGCCAGGCATAGTGGTGCAGGCCTGTAATCTCAGCTCTCTGGGAGACTGAGATAGGAGGATCACAAATTTGAACTCAGCCTAAGCAACTTGGCAGCTTAGTGAGACCTTGTCTCAAAAATAAAAAATACCATAAAAGGGATGGGTATATAGTTCAGCGCGAAGGCCTCAAGTCTAATGCCTAACACTGCAACACACACACACAAATGAACTTCTAAACTTCAGAGCATGGTGGGGAAGTTCCCTTCATCCCTACACCTCATTAGTCCACCCTGCTAGTTGGCTCTCATATTCGTGTCGGCAATTACCAAAGGATTATAAAATAGGCTATCTTCAATAATTCCATCTTCTCACTTTATTCAGGCTCTTAGGGCAATGTTTTCTAAAATCTAGTCCATGAATCTCAAGTTTCAGGAGATGTTAAATGGTGTTATACTTTTTAAAAATCTACTTTGGCAGCACTCGGGAGGCTGAGGTAGGAGGAGCGTTGTGCGTTCGAGGCCGGCTTGGGCTACAACACGAGCACAAGGCTGGCCTGAGCTACACAGTATGACCCTGCCTCAAAAAACTAGGGCCAGGAGTTTGGCTCAGTGACTTAAGTGCCTGTCTGACAGGTGTGAGGTTGTGAGTTCAATCCCTGGTGCCGGGAAAAAAAAAAAAAACTACTTTGGAAACTATTGGATTTTAAAGATGAGTATTTATTTTAGTGCCTGATTCTAAGATGTTCCTAGAGGAGGCCACGTGATGTGTCAGGGCCCAGACTTCAGGAAATCCTGCCTGGGCAGGACTTCGAAGCCTTACCTCCCACAGGGGTACCAGCCTCTAGCATGCAGGGACCTCATGTGTCCTCGTGAATGGTCACTGTGTTGGACGCCTAAGAACCACACATATAAAGGAGCAGCTCTGACTTTCACACACCTCGCCGTCCACAGAGGCCTGCTTCCATCCCAGCTGAGAGCCTAGACTCATAATTTTGGAACTACGTGACATGTGCCATGTCTGCAGTGTGCTCCCTGTGAGATGTGTGCACATTGTCCTCCCCCTGTTTAAGCATTATGAGCCCAAGAAAAAAATCATCCTTGGCAATAAATTGTGTGATATGCAAGAGAGAACAATGGCCACAGCAACAGAGAAGCCCAGCCTGGGAACCAGCACCATGTGCAGGCAGACTGGGAACAACTAGACCCAGGCCTCTCCCCATGAGTCAGCACCAACCAGGGTTAGAGAGAACAATGGCCACAGCAGCAAACAAGCCCAGTCTGGGAACTGGCACCATGCGCAGGCCACAGCCAGACTGGGAACAGCCAGACCCCAATACCTTCCAGTGCGCAGGCTTGCAAACAAGAACTACCATCCCCGAATGCCACCCCAGCCCCTGCCTCCCCACTAAGTGACCGGCTTATCTGGAGAAACACAGGCTGTGATGATAGCTATCAAGGTGAAATGCAATTGGATGCCTGTGGTGCTTTGTTGTTTCACTAACATTGCAGGTCTAGGGCCAGTGGTGTGATCATAGGTTCAGAGGGTATTGTTAAGCATTGTGTTATCTAAGAGGAATCTCCTTCTGAGGGTTGCAGCCATTGTTCATTCCCTATGGTCTTGTTTTGAGGTCCTATATTATTTCCATTGTTTTGTTGGGTTGGGTTTTATTCTCTTTTGTTTTGTTTGATTATGTTAAATCTGATGGCAGGAGCAGCTATTTCAAAGATAGCAAGATGCATTATGGCAGCAATTTTGTATTTACTATTGGCTTGTTTTGAAATCCTTTATTGCATTCATTGTTTTGTTTTTATTGTTTCTGTTCTATTCCGTTCCGCTTGGTTTATACTATGTCCGAAATTATCTGCAGCTATTTTGAAGACATCGAAAGGCATTATGGTAGCTACTGTTGATTTCAAAATGTTTTGAAGTCCTGTATCTCTTACACTGGTTTGTTTTGATTGGTTTTATTCTGTTATATACTCTTTAAAATAAAAATAAATAAATAAAATTTTAAAAATAAATAAAATGATGAAAAGAAGTGACTTTTTAAAAAAAACTGTGTGATATGTGAAATCCTGCTTTGATCATTCCTTGTTTTAACCATATATAACAACTGAGATCTGGGAAATGAAGAAGAAAAGGATTGATTTGGTGGAGAGTAATGCCTAGTCAGCAGCAGAGGTGTGATTAGATGAATAAAGGGATGCTGCCTAATACATGAGAAGAATGCCACAATTAACAGGTGACAAAGAGGCCATGGTGCAGAAGGGAAAATTCGTTACTTCCCAAGGCAGTGGCAGGGTGTCCCAAGAGAGCCTCCGCTGGGAAATGGGAAGCCCCACAGATGGCCTGGATGGGCTGAAAGGAAGCAGAGTGGGGCAAGGCCTCCTGACCTGCAGGTTACAGAAGCAGTGGCAGGAATGTGAGAGGTGGGGCTGCCAACTGGGGTACTGGTGCCTAATTATTTAGTTACCAGTATGAAGGAGTGGCAGAGAAGACTTCTCAGGCACAATGTCTCAGGGTGGTGGACCACGCTGTTTTAAGTCGTGTGCCATCTTCTCACATGAGCTCATTCCCTTCTCTACTCTCAGGCCTTCAGTAAGTGACCAGGGCAAAGTTTCCCTGCAGAGAGTTGAACCAGGTGTGGCTCCCGCCCCACCCCCAAGCCCCAAATGGCTTTGGGTCTGTCACCTACAGGAAACCGTTCTCTCAGAACAGGTGTCCAAACCGAGCATGGTGGCGCAAGCCTTTAATCTCAGCACTCGGGAGGCTGAGGTAGGAGGAGCGTTTGAGTTCAAGGCCAGCTTGGGCTACAACATGAGCGCAAGGCCGGCCTGAGCTACATAGTGTGATCCTGCCTCAAAAAACTAGGGTCAGGAGTTTGGCTCAGTGGCTTAAGCACCTGCCTGGCAGGCGTGAGGTTGTGAGTTCGATCCCTGATGCCGCAAAAAAAACAAACAAAAAAAACAAACAAAAAAAAACCAGGTATCCAGAGCAGAGGTGGATGAAGGGGCTATTTACCGAGGTGCAGATCAGCTGAGAGGAATGCAGGGGTCTGCAGGTAACACTGAACACCTTACTCCACTGAGGCAGGGGAGAGAGTGACGGATGTGGAGCTGAATTGTGCTTCTCCAAATCCAGTCCCTGAAGCCTTAATCCCTAGTGCATCCCAAGGTGTCTGTATTTGGAGATGGAGCCCTACAGAGGGGATTCAGTTAAACAAGCGGGGGCCTACTTCAGTCTGACTGGTGTCCTCGTAAGAGGAGGAAATCTGGTGCTAGGGGCAGTGGCACACACCTCTAATCCCAGCACTCGGGAGGCTGAGGCAGGAGTTCAAGGCCAGCCTGAACTACATAGCATGATCCTGTATAAAAGAAGAAGACGATGAAGAAGAAAATGAAGGAGAAGGAGAAAGAGAAGAAGAAGGAGGAGAAGAAAAAGAAGAAGAAACTCGGACACACATAGACACCAGGGTCACAGGCATGTGCGTGCACGCATACACACACACACACACACACACACACACACACACGTACACAGAGGTAGGCAGAAGGCAGCCACCTGCAAGCCACAGAGCGGGGCCACAGAAGAAACCAAGCCTGTGAGACCTTGATCTTGGGTTTCCAGCCTCTGGAACCTTCAGAAGACGATGTCTGTGGCTCTGGTGCTCTGCTCTGGCGGTATAGGCGTAAAGGAGGCCCCAGCCTGGTCTCCTTCCTCCTCACAGTCTCAGGCTGGGGCCCCCTCTTGGCCATACCCCTCCAAATCCAGTGGGTGTGGGAGTCAGTGGGGAGGGAGCTCCTCCAAAGTCCAGAGAGCCGGAGAAGGCAGACAGTGAACCTGGAGGGACAGACAAGGTGTCCAAAACATAATACATGGTAGGAGGGGCCGCACATGCTCCTGACCCCAGGATTATGAACAGGACACAGGATGGTGTGATAGGAGCAGAGCACCACTCAGACCAAGCTTGGAATAAAACAGGAAAAGCAACAATGGTTGGTAGGATTGTGGCTGGGGACTCTTCCCCTCAAGATTTTCTTTACCAGTATGGTTATAACATTTTTAGACTAAAAAGAGATAATTGAAAGGTAGATTTTTTTTTTTTGAGACAGGGTCTCACTAAATAATTAAGTTGCCCAGGCTGAACTGGAACTTGTGACTCTCATGCCTCAGCCCGCAAGAGTGCTAGCATGACAGGCAGGCACCGCCATGCCTGGCTCACTCAGAAGCAGGCTTCACTACAGCTTACTCCAGCTCAGGCAGTGGCTGTCAGGTCAGCAGGGCAGTGAGAAGACAGGTGGCTCCCTGGGAATGTTTTGGGTGTAGCAAAAGAGCAGTGCCCAGACCTCCTGTACAATCTCCTCGGGTTCCCTCGTGGTAAAGGATAGACCAAGAGCGGGACCTTCTTGGGCGTGACGGGCAATGTCCCCAAGCCTGGACTCCATCTCAAAGTGGGAGCAGCACTCAGGGCACAGTTTGAAAAGGCACAGATGCTGGGGTGAGACCAGCAAGGCCCAGTGCTGCCTGCCCCACCCTCCTCCTCTGCACAGCTGGGTCATGCTCCTTCCTGCCCATCCTCGCCTTGGTCTTCCAGACTAGGAGGAGCACGTTGACCTTGGGCAGGGCCAGATGAAAATATACTCGTTCCCTTGTGCACAGTTGTTGTGGGGACAATGCTAAAGTGCCCCCCAAACCTCCTGAACCCCGGGGAGCCCATCAAGGTGAAACCTTGGCACTGGATCACTGACCTCACATGTCAGATCAAGCCTGGGCAGACCAGACGACACACAGACCCGTGGGGAAGGTGTAGGGACGTTGACACAGCTCAGCACAGAGGCTAGAGACACCCTGGGAGACAGCCCAGCCCTGGCCCTGCACAACGTGAGCTCGTGATAATCCGCCCCAAGACCTGGGCGCCTGCCAGATCCCTGTGTCCTCCTAGTACCACGGCTTCCATGTTCCTGCCGCTGCACAGGCGCCGTGACTCCATCGTGTGAAAGAGGAAAGCGGGACACGGAGGGCGGGGTGAGCAGCCCCTGGTCTCACAAATGACCACGGTACTGGACCTCAGCGGATCCCAGAGGGTGCTCTCTGGATCTCTGGTCAAGACTCTCTCTAGCTGTTTTTCCTCTGCCCACAGGAAGTGAGATCAATGCCCATGAGCAAGAAGCCCTTGTGAGCCAAATATGGTGGTGCACACCTGTAACCCCCAGCACTCAAGAGGCTGAGGCAGGAGCATCACTGTGGGTTTGAGGCCAACCTGGGCTACAAAGTGAGTTCAAGGCCAGACTGAACTACATCTCGAGACTGAAAGCCTTTGTGAGGACAACAGGACTGGTCATGTGACATCCCGGAGAGCCCCCTGCCTCTTCCTGGCCACCTTCAGACTGATGAGCTTGTCTCCACAGTGAGCAGATGGAGCCTCACCTCGGGGAGGATAAACTCAGAGCTCCTGCGGCCCTGCCTGTCCTAGCGGATCAACCTGCAGACTCTGCCTGGGCCTCACAGAGCTCCTAGGAGGAATTATTGTGGGTAGCAGTAGAGTCAGTCCATTTCTGAACGCTTCAGCCTCCAGCATCTTTTTTATATTTATTTTTATTTGATTCGATTTTTTAGTACTAGAGCTCAAACCCAGGACCTTCATCTTGAGCTACATCCCCAGTCATTTAAAAAAAGAAAAAAAATTTTTTTGAGACAGGGCCTCACTAATCCCTAACTTCCTCAGATTGGGCTCAAGCTTGTGATTCTCTTGCCTCAGCCTTCCAGCGTGCTAGCATTACAGGCGTGCACTGCCACACCCGAGTTGAGCTCTGAGATTTTAATTAAAACCCACTTGTTTAGGACATATTGGTCAAACGCAGGATACAAGTGGGGCATCCTCTGGGACAGAGCAGCACTTCTCTCTGGCCATTGTGGCCCCTTTTGTGGCATCTCAGACCTGCACAAGGGACAGCACGTCAATGCCCTAACTGTCTGGCTTGGGGGTAGGGGGGCAGGAGGCTTTTCATCTTCCTCTTCTGGAGCCCAGAAAGTACCCCATTTTAGTCAGCTCCACATTATGCAGCTCTTGCCCCAGGGAAAGAGCCGAGTGAGGAGGTCACGGAGAGGACAGCGCCTCCATTGTCTCTTGATAGAAAGCAGAATGCCAAGCGGCGGCAGTGGGGCTTTCAGTCCTCATCTTGTGCACATTCAGGGAGTCCAAGACGCTCCATGGTAAAGCCACACAGCAGATGCTCAGTAACTCATCAGCGTCGTCCAGCGCAAGCTTGCATGTACAATATCTCCTGAGCCCGACGCTGGTGGAGGTGGGCGGGAGGAACCCATGAAACAAGGTGAGGGGTGTTTATCCAACAGGTACTGCCCACGATCCTTTTATGTCTGCCCAAGGCAAGAACAAACACACCATAGGAACCCACCGGCAGGACGGTATGTGTGTGGAGGGTGAAGCGATTGTTATTTGAACCCCCTCATCTTGCCCTCTGAGAAGGCTTTTGAACCCTGAGAGGGAAACTCTTGCTATAAGGAAAGTTAAGAGAACAACACCTCCGGAACCATGCAAGCCAGCTATGGGACGCTCTTAAATGGGAGAGAGAGTACGCTTTTGCAATCTGGTTCTTTTTGTGTGTGTGTGTATGTGAAGGAAGAAGCAATAGGGATACGTGCAATTGTTATGAATAGAAAAACGGATTCAAAATGGCCTACGCAGTAAGAAAGCTATTATCTCACATAATGAGAAACCACAAGGCAGGCAGCTCCACCCTGAGGACCTGGGCACTTTCCGCCTGCCTGTCCTTCGTCCTTGCTGTCATCGGCTTCAGGCTTGTTGCTTTCTGCAGGACTCCATGCACAGCATCCAAAGGTTAAGAGAGGCCAGCTCCTCCTGAGACAAGATGCCTTCACTTCAGTCCCTGCTGTGGGTTGGTGTCACTTGCCATCAAAGGTTCCTGCCCTGCAGGTTTGGTCTCCAGGATGGCTGTGCTAAAGTGGAGACTTGGAGAGGTGGGGCCTGTGAGGAGGTGGTTAGGCCGTTCGGAGTGCTGGGACCCCAGTTAGTTCCTGAAAAGGGACTTGCTGAAAAAACAAAAACAAAAATAAAAACAAAAACAAACAGCCTTCCTGTCTTACCAAGGGATCTCGTCCACATGGGCTCCCTCTATGGTCATGCCATCAGCCATGAGGCTATCACTAAATGCCAAGCAGATGGGGCTGCCCAGTTGTGGACTTTCAGCCTCCAGATTGTGAGCCAAATAAGCCTCTTCATAAAGCGTAGTATCTAAACGGGGATTAGTGATGTATGCCTGTAATCCCACCACTCTGGGAGACTGAGGCAGGAGGTTGGAAGTTCGAACCCAGCCTGGACAACTTAGTGACTTGATGAGACCCTGTCTCAAAATTAAAAATAAAAATGGCTGGAGATGTAGCTCAATGCAAAGACCCTGGGTTCAAGTCTTATTACTGACAAAATAAAGTGTCCAGCCTCAGATATCCTGTACTAGCAACAGAAAACATTTATGTATATCCCTTACAGACGTTTTCTTACATCTCATTTGCTAAAATGGGGCCATACGTCCATGCCTAAGCCAATCCCAGATAAGAAGACTGGGCCCACTCTAGTTTAAACTGATCACAATCTAACTTCAAAGGCTGGGGACTGCCCCAGCTGGGCTACTACCCAGGGCTTCAGAAGGTGATGCCTGCGTTAAGTCAGGGGATGCCTGTTTGACTGAGGCCCCTGGAATTAACTCATGAAAGGCACCAGCCCTAACTTAAGGCATTTTCCTTCTGCAGTTTACCAAAGGGCCCAGAGCTCTCAGTGGCACAGCCAGAACTCAAAGCCAAAAAGGGAACATGATCCTAAAGATAGACTGGGCTTGATTAACCGCTGACTCCAGGACGGCCCCTTGATGGAGGGGCCTCTTCCTCTGGGGACTGGTGGCTTTGCCAGGCTGAAAGTGCAGGACATGCCAATGGCCTCCCACATGTCACTGGGACCCCATGTGTCCCACTCTGCCAACCTCCAGCCAGCACAGCTGTCACATCACAGCTGCAGCTCCCTGCCTCTTCTGTACAGAGTAACTCCCGAAGTGCGATGGTCTTTTCTCTGTCCACATTTGATTTGTGGCTGTGAGCACACCCTTCCCTCACCATCTGCGTGCCCTCAGACGGCTTCTGCAGGTCAGCGTGCGAGGCACAGCTGTTTGCACAAATGCCCGGTGTGCCCATTAGGAGGACCCTCCCCCCACTCTCAGAGAAGCCAGCCCCTGCCCACCTCACACGCTGGCCGGGGTGGCCAGGGATGTGTCATTGGGCAAGGGGTTCACAGTCTCTTTCGATGGAGATCCCAAAGACAAGGATTCCAACCTAAAACACAGACCTGCCAAAGGCCACATCAGATTACCGCCCCTGATTCACTTCTGCCTGTTTTCGCTACCCCTTCCCAAAATAATCACTCTACAGTTGCTGTCTCTGGCTTACTTCTTGAGCAAGTTTCTTACCTTTCTGTGTCCCTCACTCCTTTTGTACAATGGGGATAATGAAAATGTCCTCCTTGGAGGAGCTACAACAGAATACTTTGCAGGTGAGGGGTGGTTTATGGGACAAACATTTCTCCCAGTTCTGGGGGCTGGAAGCCAGAGATGACCACATGGATGGGTGCTGGTGTGAGTCCTCTTGTAGGCTGCAGACAGCGGATCTCCTCTTGTGTCCTCACAAGGCGGGAAGGGGACAAGCCAGGACTCTGGCCTCTTCTGATCCATTAACAAGCACTCCACCTTCAGGACCCAAAGGCCCCACCTCTGAACAGCATCACATTGTGAGCTAGGGTTTCTATATATAAATTTGGGGGTGACACAGACATTCAGTCTATAACAGCTAGTACTTACCCCATAGAGCCATTGTATTGAGTAAGATTAAAGTCCTTAGCTGAGCAGCTGACATATAGTATGCTCTTTTTTCTTTCTCTTCTTTCTTTTCTTTTTCTTTTTCTTTTTTTTCCAATAATGGGGACTGAACACAGGGCTTTGTGCATCTATCACTGAACTACATTCCAACCTTAATTTTTTTCTATTTATTTATCTATGTATTTGTCTTAATTACTTTTCTCTCATTCCTGAGACCAAATACCTGATCCCTAAAGTTAAAGGGTGAAAGGTTTATTTAACTCATAGTTTTCAGAGGTTTCTGTCCATAATTGAGTGGTTCCAAGGCAGGGTGGCATTGCAGAGGAGAAACAGTTCATGGCAAGCAGAAGGCAGCAAAGCAACATAGGACAACGACAGGTCTTTCTATCCTTTTATCTTATCCAGGCAACTTAGGGTGAGTAGCACTCACAGCCACAATCCTAGTATTCTTGATCCTAGCATTGTACCATGAATCAATTCCAGTGTGACACACTCTAGATGCAGCCACCTCTGAAAAAACACCTATGACTACATGAGACTTTGGAGGGGGTCATCTAGACACAAGCCATAACAGTATTTACTTATTTTATTTATTTTCAAGACAGCTTCTTGCTAAGTCACTATGTTGGAGGCCTCAAATTTTCAGCACTCCTCCCTTAGCCTCCCACAGTGCCAGGAACACAGTTGTCACTACCTCGTTTCTTGTCTAATCTGAGTGACCACTGCTGCACAGTGAGCATTGAATGCCCATCAATCGTCTCTACCCAGGGACTCAGTGATCTTCATGAAGGTAGTGTGTGTGTGTCTTGCCACCAGGAAGTGGGAGAAAGGACATTGCAACCCACATCTGAGCCCAGAGCTCATGCTTTTTAACTACACCAACTACTTTGCAAATGCATTGTGTCTGAAAAATACTGTTTGAAGGAATTTGGGGAGATGAGGGTTACCCTGAGAGGTAGACACCCAAAGGGACCCCACACTTAGCGCATAATGCTGTGATTCCAGAAGTCAGCAGGCAGGGGCCCTCCTCTAAGAAAGGACAGTGAGGACCACAGAACCCTCGCTATCCCCATAGCCGTGGCTCAGGTTCTCTTTGGGAACCTGCTATAAGTGATTGGCACACAGGCTTACCTCGTGAAAGCAGGCTGCAGGACATAGAGAAAGAAAAAAGAAAAGAAAAGAAGAATAGAAAAAAGCCTAGCATGCCAGGAAAGGTGCTGGTGGATCCTCACCAGGAGAAAAGTGCTCTCTGCTCTTCCCACGCACCTCTTGGCCAGTTCAAGGGCATTGACTGGCTGCTGGGTGGGCAGGAGGTCACACCCGTGTTCAACTGGGCTCAGCCCCTCACTGACCATGACAGGGTCAGGAGGCTCCTTGGCCCTCCTCCTCTTGCGAGTCAGGGAGGAGAGGCCCAGGGGCTGCTCCCCCTTCAAACAGATGCTTCTTCAGGGTGTCCCTCTCCCTACTCTTCCCTAGCAGCCAAAGACACCTCTCTCTTGCACCTTCTCCTTCCCCACCAAACCCACTCTGGTGCAGACATGTAGTCTTGAGTCTGTTCCCTGGCAGGCCAGCTGGGCACCACTGCTTCCTGTGGCTGCCCCTTTGCTCAGTTGAGGCCCAGATGTGACCTAAGGAGGGAAACGTCTTCAGGCCAAGGCTCTGAGACATGTCCAGTGGTCCAGCACCGCCTCCTGGATCTGGGCTCAAAACCCCAGCTAGTAGCAAGCTTCCATTTGCCTTCGTGTCAGCTCTCCAGGTGAGTGGTTGAGGCTGGGAATGATGTGTATACTCCTGCGTCCTCTGACCTCATACCCATCCAAGGCCGTCTCACTCTCATCAAGATAACCATGGTGGCAACCATGCTAGAGAAAGGAAGGGAAGGGAAAGAGTGGGTTGTGTCCTTGATTCTTGGGAATTTGTCATCAAAAGGCCTATGTACTTCCTTGACTCAGGAACACTTAATTAGTAAAGAGGACAAGTCCAAGGAAAACAGAGCCACTGGGGGCTGGGGAGCCAGTTACAGGAGGAGAGCAGAGCAGGAGCCTGAGGCTGAGCCTTGGGCCAGTGTAGCTAACAAAGCACCAGCACTTAGATCAGGTCCTCTGCTGACCTATATGGTGAGATCTGGCAGTGCCCAAGGTAGCCGTGCAGGGGCTGGAAGTAGCTCCTGGCAAACTGCTCTACGCTGCATGGAAGACAGAGCCCGGCTTCAGACCTTTGGTCTTTGGGGGAAGGCAGGAGGGCAAGCCAAAGCCAGGCTGGGGATGCGAACGAACGTGGGAGCCCAGACTGCACATTCGCGATGGGTGACTGGGCGAGTGACGACTGGGCAAGTGGGGACAGCACGGGGAAAGCCGGCCTCTGGGACACTGTGTGCTCAGGAAGCAGCAGTTCCTGTTCTCAGCCCTGGCTTCTTGCCTCCCACAGAGTTCCTGACTCTGACCCGATGCTGTCACTGCTTGTGCCCTGTCTACATGGAGGGGGCAGGAGGCTGCTCACCTGGGTGAGACCCACTGGTGCTGGCCCCATGTGAATGATGCCACCCTACACCACAGAGGCGCAGGGGCTGTCCCGCGGTGCAGATTAACTCACAGAGGTGGGGACAGAGGCTGGGCCCCCCACCACTCCCTCAAGGCAGGGCCGCCTCTGGTGAGCCAGCACCTGCCAAACGGGGGTGCAGATCGAGGTTCACGGGGAGTCGTGAGTTGCCTGGGTGTGCTGGGGCACGGCCATCATTCCTTTGGGCCTATTTCCCTCCCTGTAAACAAGAGTGGTGGCTCTCGGAGCCCCTTTTGACTTCACAGCGTGGGTGTAGAAATGCACTTTTCAAGTGGCTGGTGCCCATCAATAAGTTGCTGCAGATTCCTGCTCTGGTTTCTGTGTGGGCATCCTGTACACTCCCCTAGAAGTCCAGGCCGACCTGAGCGGAGCCGTGCCTTCCCTTCTCCTTCTGAATTATGTTCAACTCCAACAACACTGGCTGGGCCATCCTGTGGGCCTTGTGCTGGACATCACTGTACTCAAAGCACTTCTACCCAGGGAGTCTTTGTCTGGGAGAGGAGACAGACAATAAAACCCCACTCACTGGAAAGGGGGTAAGAGAACAGCTCAGGATAGGGGACTATTCACCCATTAGCCAAGCAGGTCAGGGTATTTTTTGTTGTTGTTGGTTTGTCTGTTTCAAGACAGAGTCTTGCTATGTAGTCCAGGCTGGCCTTAAATATACTGTGTAGCCCAGGCTGGTCTCGAACTCTCAGCAATCCTCCTGTGTCAGCCTCCCAGGTGCTAGGATTACAGGTGTGTGCCACCACACCCAGCAGGGGTCAGGTTTTATAGAGGAATTGGTTTTGAAGCTGCGTTTTGAAGGATGAATAGGAGTTCAAGATCGACAAGGCATGAAAACCCTCTGAGCAGAGAGAATAGAATGTGCAAAGGCACAAAGATAAGAAACAGCAAAGCGTATGCAGAACTGGAAGGTTGTGAAACAGAATGAAGAGGACAGGAATGCTAAGGAGGAGGTGGAGCTCTGAGTCAAAGCAGAGCAGCACAGCTTTCCTGACCGCGTGTTCTTCCTCCTAGTACTGTCCCGATCCAAGAGTCTGTGACCCCCAGTGCACCCAAGCTCAGTATCAAACACCCTCCCCTTCTGGTGTCAAGACCTTCCCTCCTCCCTCCATCTCAGAGGCCTGCAATTTCACTTCTCCTACAAGACACCGGACACGGAGGCCCTGTGAGAGATGCAAGACGCCACCCAGGGGCCCTCCAGGTTTCACCCCTTCCGGTCCTGTGGCTCCTCCTGCCCTGTGGTCTCCCTTTAGTCCTGTGACTCTTAACAGAGAGGAATTCTGCCAAAGTCCCAAGGTATCTGGTTGTCATGGCAGGACACATCTCCAATGCACAGGACAGCTCCCCACAGGAGGGATCCTCGGCCCCAGATGTCAGCAGTACCGGCAAGGCTGGGACCACCCAGGCCCCTGTAAGCCCTCTGGGACACAGTGGCAACTCATCTTGAAGGAGGTCCCTCCAAGGCCAGGACCTGCCCGAGCCCCGCACTCCAGGCAGCTGTTCCATGTTTTCCTCTTTGGAATTTACAGCTTGTCCAGAGCCCTCCGACTCTGTCTTGGGGGCCCAGCAGGCATCTATCAGGAGCAGCCCCGCACCCACCTCTTACGTGCTGCACCTCCAGGACATGGCTCTGCCCCACCGAGCTCCACTTTTATGTTTACAGACTCAAGGAGGAGCTGCCTTTTCTGTTCTTTCAACTGTGGCCCTGCACTGTGTGAAGAGCCCGCTCTCTCCCTCCTCCTCCTTCCCTGTCTCCTTCCGCTCGTGTCCTGTCTACCCCTTAGTGCCCTGGGCTTGTTCTGCTGCCTGCCCACCTTGCGCCCCCTGCTCCCTGCCCAGTCAGCCTCCCCTGACCTGCTTTTCTGTCTCCAGAGCTATGGCCTGGATCCCAGAGTCCCCAGAGTGCCCAGCCCCGAGTCTGGCAGCTCTCTGTGAATTCCCGACTTGGTGGCTCTAGTTGGTCCTGTCTAGACTGGAGCACAACTCATGAGCTGGGCTGTCTGGGTTAAACCAAGTGACTTCCTCTCTGCTCTGTGATTTGAAGCAAGTTTCTTCTCCTCTCTGGGCCCAGCACCAGCTGGAGAACAGGAACAGAAACCACTTGAGCTGGGAGCAGCCGCCATCCTTACCTTCCACCCTTGCCTGCTTTGAACCTGAGCTCCAGAGTCCTGACCTCAGCTGGCCTGGGGGTCTGCTCAGATAACCCCAGATCAGCACCCCCACTCCTCCCAAGCTGTGTCTGTGCTGATTGGGCAAACAAGGTGGGCACAGTTTTGCAGACAGAATCCATGGGACCCTCACCCTGAGGAAGTCTCCCTCACGCAGTTCCTGCTCCAGAGCTCTGGAAGAAGAGGAGCCCGGCCCTGCCTGGTCAGCAGAGGGATCGCAGAGCTCACTACAAGACCCTGGGGCCATCTCTGTGCTCCTGTGAATGTCCCCTCTCCCCTGCCACCTACCCAGGCCCAGCAGCAACTGTACCCCCAGCCAGCTCCCATGAGGGAGCCTAACCATGGGGCAGAAGACTGGGCCTAAGCTCTGGTCGTGGTGTCCTCTCTTTGTCCTTAGTCTGCCCCTGTGTGTCTGAAACCCGCGTACCTCACTGTGGGTCCAGCTGCCCCCCAAGTCCTCCCTGGGGAACTGGAGCAGCGCTGCACCCCTACCCACCCTAGAATGGACTACGGGGCCCTCTGCCCTCACCAGGAGGTGCTGTGCCCTATTTCCAGCCGCAGCCGGCTCTCTCCCTCTGCACCCTGCTCCACCTGCTCTCCACCCTGCCTCGCAGCCCCACCACTCTCTTCCGTTCCCGCTTTGTGGCCCCTGGAGCGGGCCTTGCAGGAGATATCCATTATCCGGGTAATGGCTCTGGCGGCCTTCTCTGGGAGGAAAGAGAATTCCAATCTTTAGACCACTGTGGGGGCCTTGCCTCCCAGCTAACCCATCTGAAGCCCCAGGTTTTCCAATGTTCTATTATTAATGTTGTTTCTGTTCGTTAACACTTTTGTTACTCAGTAAAGGGTTCCCGGCAGTCAGGTAGGGCTGGCCTCAGGCTCCTCTGTGAGCGGCCGGGTTGGGCCTGGGAAGGCTGGGAAGGCCTCTAACCCCTGGCACCAGACTCCTCCACCACCCTCTGCCTGGGTTCCTGCTAGGATAAACAATCGGCAACAGGAGTGGCAGGGCTCCTAGGTTCTGTTACAGATCAGGGATGCGCAAAGGTAAGAACTGCACACCCCACAGCCTGAGACACCGCACATGGGCCTTGCCTTCCCTTCCCCAGACTCCTCTCAGTACTCGGCCCAGAGGACAATGTGGCCAGACCCTCAGTTGGTGCTTGTGCTGACTGAGCCACGTAGGACTGGTCTCCCTCTGTTCTGGAGATAGACAAATAGTGGGCCCTTGTGAGGAGGAGAGGAAAGTCACTGAGGGTCAGACAGCCCAGCCACAGGAGTTAAGGGGTCTCTGCTATGCCCTTTTCTGATCTGGTTAATATGTGAAGGCAGCCAGCAGAATTTCTATCTTTCTTGACCAAAGTCCGGTGCCTCCTTTCTCCCTCTCCACCACAGAAGAGAGCAGAATTAGGACAAGATGTAAGCACAGAACCACTGTCGCCACCAGACCTGATCCTTCCAGATCTACTTTTCCTCTGATCTTATCCTCCTTCTGTCCAGATTCAGATCTGATACTGTACTGTCCTTTAAGGTTGATCTCTGACCTCACCTCCTCCAGGAAGCCAACCATGATGCTATCTCCCTTCTCAGGATTCCTGAGGCCCAGAGATCTGTGCCAGAAACCTGCCACATTTCATGTCCTCTGGTTGAGTGCGCGAGTTGGTAGAGCTGTCCACAAGCGCTCTGGTCCTCCCTCCTGGACACTTGGAAGGGGTTATTTCCCATCCACTGGAGGTTAAGTGGAGTCATGTGGGTTTCCTTGCATGGAAATGAAGAGTATTTCTTCCAGGTAGATACCTTTAAAGTCAGTACAGATCCTC
The DNA here is from genome assembly GCA_004363535.1 of Dasyprocta punctata. Lineage (NCBI taxonomy): Eukaryota > Metazoa > Chordata > Mammalia > Rodentia > Dasyproctidae > Dasyprocta > Dasyprocta punctata. Next base: position 41,462 of record RJWM01011337.1, on the reverse strand, counting down.
CTTGACTTAGGAAGAGGTTATGTCCCACTAGACCCATTGTAGCCCGAAAATATTGTAAGTCAAAACCATGTTTGATACACTGAACCTACCCAGCACACAGCACACCACCCACTATGCTGTTGAGTGTCGCTGTTCCCCTTGGGATCAGTCGGTGAGCTGAGAGCTGTGGTCCCTGGAATGAGGATCGTACCATGTATCGCTGCCCAGGAAGAGAACCAGAGCCTACATTCCAAGTAGTTTCTCCTGAGTGTGCATTGCTTTTGCTCACTGTAAATTTGAAAAATCCTAAATAAAAGCATGGTAAATTGGAGACCATCTGTCTACACTTTCCTTTGACAACAATCCAAGTTCCAAACAATGACTCCTGGCTCCTGGACCTATGAGTACCCATGAAGATCTGTGGCGGACAAGTAACTATAACCAAAAAGTAAACCTTTGTAGTTTTAAATGACCAAGATTTTTGGAGCTGCTTGTCACTGTAGCATAACAGAGTCTCTCCTAGTTGATACATTGTGTGAACAACCAGCAAGTCCCTGGATGAGCTGGAGATACAAAGTCCATAATGCCTTCTCATCTTTCAAGTTACAGAGACCTTTGGTCCTCACCTGCTAAGATCAGTAAGACCTATGATCTTTCCCCACAAAGTTCCTATTGCTGAACATTCCAGGCCCTGGTCTTCCTGTTCCTACCCTTGCTGCATAAATAGATGCCTTCCACCCCAACAACTAGCGGCTCTGGATGGACTCACCTAGCTGCTGGTGGTCAGTTCACCCAAGTCACTGCAGGCCAGGGGCCCTTCAAAGCATACAGAGGATACGTTGCAGCTACCCTGGGATTTGTGTCACAGTGGCCCTGATTCTGCACCCTGCAATTCTTTCTTAAATAATAGACATCACCCAAAGACACAGTCCCTTCAACTGCGCAGCGGAGCAAGCCCACATCTTTCATCTCCCTCCACGCATCCCAGAAATCTGCCAGAGATTTTTCTCCTGTGCCTCCGGGTGTCAGTCCAAGCACCCCTGGATACAATCTTGGTCATTTCAAGCCTCAGAGAGAAGGCTCGTGAGCAGGTGTTGGCTCTCCCCGCAAAGGCCACAGACTCAGGATACAAATGTGACCCCACAGCGCCACCCCTGCAAGCAACCATCAGGCTCCTTGTGTAGACGCCACTGCAGAGGGTGACACAGGTCCACGTGCCCTTGGATTGGAGCCCAGGTCAGCATGCCAGCCACAACCTTGCCCAGAACCATAGTGGCTGCTGATCAGAATTTCAAAACCCACTCTAAAATGTATCAACATCTTCTCCAAACAGAAGCCAAGCCCCCTAGTGGCCAATCCCCTCCCCCGCCACCCCACCACCAGAAGGTATGGATTTTAAGACTCCTCTAGGCTCAGCCACATGTGAAACTCAGCCTCACCCCATTCCCTGGCACCCTTGCCTCCCTGACCTGCAGCATCTTCTCAGGGCTCCCAGGAGAGTGAGAGGAACCCTCGCGGCAGGGAAGGAATCGCAGGGTTGGAAGCCATTTTCTCAGGCACAGCAGGAGAGGATCTGCCTCCTGCATGGACCACAGACACCTGGCTACAATCTCCAGCCCTGAGCCCTGAGCTGGGGGAGGAAGAAGATGGGAGACCTGGGGGAGACAAAGGTGACATCAGTGACTTGGCACTGCCACTGTGCCAAATGTGGCCCCATCAGTCCCAGACCTTTTTATGACCTTGTAACTGGAATTTCTGCTCCCCACAGAATTTTCCTCATCCCTAACCCTCTAATCTCACTTTGCACAATCACAGATTCCTGAAGAGAAGCCAGGAAGTTGGATTTGGGGAAAGCACCCCTGTTCTGCATGCCTGCGTCGAGGGCTGAGTTGAAATACATGCTCAGTAAATCTGTTCATGAGACAAGTCTCTGACATAACCCATTCCACAGACTGGTGTGTTTCCCTAGGACCCTCCACTTCCCTCCTAAATGAATGAGCTGCTCTCGCTGTGTTGGGGGTGGAGGCCGGGCTGCAGAGAGCCTCTACCGCAGAGGATGTGAAGGGACAATGAGACATTTGCCCTTGCAGCAGGACCTCGGGACCCACAGGCCTGTGAGTCACAGGCAGTGAGTCACCTGCACTGTGCGACAGTCCTTGCGGACGCTTTCCCATCCCATGTTGGGGATGTGAGCCGTGCTTGGGCCCCACCCAAGGGCATGTGGAGCAGCGTGTACCCGGAGGTTACTATTTCCTAACTCATTGGGGTAGAAATGACCGCCCTGCAATCACAAGCTGTATCTGTAAGACACAGGACTGAGCAGGCATTGGCTGCAGGCTAGAATCATCCCTTAATGGCTCTAGTGGGGATTTGGGGCCAGGTCTCTCCAACAGTTAGCTTGTTATGGCCTTGGAAACTTCAGAGCCTGGAGCAGACAGTATGCCCTGCTCCCTCTCTCAGACTTACGGCCAGGAGTAGGAATGAGACACGGAAAATGGGAACTGGGACTGAGATTCCAGCCTCTCCCCAGTGGCCCTCCTGACCAGTGGCTATGAGAAGTGGGGGGTCCCAAGGACCATTCCCTTCCCTCTGTAGGCCAGAAGACAGCCGTGTAAGAGAGCAAAGTCTCTGCCCACAGAGCCCTTGGGGTCACTTTCCTCTCTTCCTTCTGATATAGGGGAATGAAACTCCCAACCTACTGTATGTCTCGCATGAGTTCGTGTTCTCTAACACCGAAGAATGAATTCTAGGAACAATGTAGGTTAAAAGCAGAATATATTGATCGAGAGAAAGAAAGCTTCTGTCTGAGGGACAGAAGGGGTCCTGAGCAGGTTGCCAAAGACTCTGTCATTTTTAGGGACTTATAGAGTAAAGCCATGAGGTTAGACGGGTCCAAGGCAGGGAAAAATGGGAACTTGCAAGGTGGGCATAAGGTGGGTCATAACTATGGTTGACCAATAAGATTAATTGCTCAGGTAAAATTGATTAAATCAAGGACAAATGGGGAAGCGAGTCACGTAGTAATCAGAGATGCTTAACAGCAGTGACTCTTCTTGAAGCAGGTTGGGATGCTGACTCCTGACTTCCTCAGGGTGATAGAGAACTATTTGGACTGTTGATCCTTTGGACGTGGTTGTATTTACTCTGCCTTTTGTCTTGAGATCTGGCCCACAGCAGGAGGTGCCTGTCTCCTCAGAGGTCACAAGGTATCTGAACCTCTGCACTGGCTCCTTTGAGGGACCAGCCCTGTCTGACTGCCTATAATATTTCTGACTAACTCAGCTGCCTGTAACACTTCCAGTCACTCATGTGGAGGCCGGTTTGTCTGTTCCCTGAGGACAAGCTCCTGAAGAATGTGACATGCAATGGGGACCTCTGCCCACGCGGCACGGTGGTGACACAGAAAGGTGCTCCTAGGAACCTGATGAGTCCTGATGGTGGTGGCCTTCTCAGGAGCTCACCTGGCCCCTTCTGTTCGCTGTACAGCTAGGTAAAGAGCTGGGTGTCACCTGCCTCTGTGGAAACCTGAACCCCTTGGCTTACTGGGGTAAATTGAGGCAGGAGGCATTCTGTGTTCAGACTCAGTGATGTGGTGCTCTGTAGAGGGGAGATGCTGCCATTAGACTGGCTTGTTTCTCCCCCAGTTGGTTTTGGGTGTTTGAGTACTACCCCCTGCAGCTGGTTTAAGAGGCCTTAGGAAGGAACTGAGGATGTCTTTTAAGCCAGAGAGAAGGGCCTCAAAAACCTTCTGGAACATTTTTTTTACAAATCTGGGCATATATACATTCTTACAAATATGAAATCTCAACTGAGCATGGTGGAGCACAACTATAATCCCAGCACTCAGGAGACTGAAGCAAGAGAATCAACGTGAGTTCGAAGCCAGCTTGGACTACACAGTGAGTTAAAGGCCAACCTGAACTACCCTGTCAACAAAGAAGAAAAAAGAGAAAGCTAGGGGAGGAAATGTCACTGTACACTCCTCTATTTGGTGCTTGGAGCCCGTGATTTTTAACTCAAAAATCTATCACAAACTTCTAGGTTTGCATTACTGAGACCGACTGGCTGCTGGCCCCCTCTGCCTGTGCTCTGGGCTGCGTCTCTGCAGAAGCTGTGTCAGAGGTAGGCGCGTGCGCCCTGCTGTAGACATTAGCTCATTTGTCATGTTTGCAGTGAAAGCAGCACATGAATGAACATCACTGTGTGCACCTTGACCGAGCTTCCCGCAGCTCAGTTACAGGAGCATGACTGGGCTCAAGAGGAGGCATTGGGGCTGTTTTTAAAATTGCTTGGCACATAATGCATCACTGCTCTCCAGGAAAAAATTGCGCCAATGAAACTCTCCCCCTCCAGCAGCCAATGGGAGCGCACCCCCCACCCACTCACACAGCCTCACCAGTGCAGGGTTCTGTGAACTTGCAAATGCTTTTCAAAGAGCCGCTTCATCAGTCCTAAGAAATAAATGTTTTCTCTGCTGCTTAAAATATGGCTTCATGGGACAAGGTGCCTGGGAGGTACTGGCAACTCCCAGCAGCTTCTATCACCTGTCAGTCACCTACACACTCGCTCTCACTTAATCGCATGAGGAAAAGGCGCTGCTCCTTATTTACAAGTGAGCAAGTAATGCTCAAAGAAGTTGGGTAACTTGTCCAAGGTCACACAGGTAGGAAGTGGCCAGAGTCAAGACACTGATGTCCTCTAGTCCCAGGAAGAGGGCTGACCCAAGACATATAAGGCACACAGCCCCCTTCTCAGGCAGGATGCAGAAAGCTGGTTCATTCCCAGCTCTTCCTTCTCTCGTACCCCCTGGGGCTCAGCAGGGTTAAGCAGAGGCTGGGCCTAGAAGAGGACATGCACCAGGAACTCTGGGGGTTTGGCTGAGTCGCCTGGCCAGAATGTCCATCTCACATCCTCTTGTAGTCTTTGACCCAGACTATGACTTAAATCCCTGGGGGCACTAGCACTGAGCTCATGAAGTTGATAATGACTGTGACACAGAAGCTAAAAGCCTCAGTTACCCTTGTGACAGGAGTGTGGGACATTTTTATGAAGAGAGAAGTTTTTCTGTCATAAATTGCACTTGTGAGAAACCAGCGGGTGCTGGCTGGTGACCATGGTTACATCTTCTACAGGCAGAGGCAGTCTCTATCGCCCTGGGCAGAGAGGGGTGGTCACCACAGCTGGCTTGGCACCAGCCTATTAAACCCCAGGAAAGTGCACAGCAGGTGGCCCGAGCAGGGAGGGTTTGGGTTCAGGTAGATACTGGCTGCTCATTGGGAGCAACCAAAGCAGGGGCTGCAGAGAGGCAGAAGATCTTGGGCCTGGGCTCTACCCTCAGAGGTTCTGACATGATTAGGAGGGGTGTATCCTGCGCCCTGGTAGTTCTCAAAGCTCCCAGATGACTACCCACAGCCAAAGGTGAAAGATAAAAAGCCCTTCCTATCCCCTGTCAATCAATCAAAGAGCAAGCTCTAACAAGTCCAGACCGCTAAGTGATCAGAAAAAGGGCACCCCTTCAGCCCAAGCTGCTGAGCTTCACTCCCCATGGGCAACAGAGACCCCAGGGTGCAGGATGTGGTGCCCTGGGGAGCAATAGAAAGACTTGATCCAAGTTCAGAGACCCAGGAGCCACCTTGGAGATTTGCTTTCTGCTCACTGCCCTCAGCTTGGCTCTATTGAGGTGAGACTGTTGGCCCAGAAAACCAGCTTTTGGTCTTGCCTTCTTTCTTGTACCTTCCTTTCTCTTCCACCTGTGCCTTTGCTGGGCTCCACGCACTGGTCCTAACTGTCCTTACAGCAGCCGATCTGTTGGAGGCCTCTCACAGCTACTGTCCCAAGTGCATACGGCCTTTGTCTTACTCTTCTGCTGAGCACCAAACCCCTGACTGCAGTGGACCACCCCCTGAAGGTCCCCATTAATTCCATTTACAGATGTGTGTAGACCACCTCAGTCCTGTGATGAGCACCAGCACTGAGATGAGGAAGTAAACCAGGCCCTGCCCTCAGCCTCTGTGACACAGCTAGTCAGAGCAGTGGTGAGCTGAGATAGAAAGCCTATTTCAGTTGCATGCAAAGCCTCATCCTCTCACTCAGTGTAAACGTCTTCCCTCTTCTCTCTTCGTCAGATCAGGCCAGAGTTGCCACAAACTGTGTGTCCTCTGGTTCTCAGGGGTGCTTGGCGTTCAACACTAACTGTCTTGGAAGATGCCGTGCACTCTTTCCTGTGGCTGGAGATGCCAGCCTGCAGCTCCTTCTTAAAACCGAAGGACAGGGAAAACGCTGTGGCTCACACAATATTCAAACCTCCATGGCCTTTTGTTGTTCATGCTGTTGTTTGTTTTCCAATAAAAGCATTGAAAGATATGAATTTTTATCAAAGCACATCTCTTTTAGACATTTATTTTTTTATTCTAGGTATGTATGTATATAGGCATGCATTTTACAATGCTAGGCCTCCCACATGCAAAGTACTTTCCTTACCTCTGAGCTACATCCCTAACCTGTATCTTTGTTTGTTGCTCATCCTATGCTTCAATAGTTATGTACAGCAGCCTCCCTCATCTGGGAGGAGACATCCCAAGACCCCTGTGCACGCCGAACACTGTGGATTGTACAGTTTGAATGTGCCATCTCTTTTTCCTGTGATAAAGTTTAATTTATAAATAAGATACAGTGATTAGCAACACAAAAATAAAATGAGACGATCATAACAACATTCTGCAATAAAAGTTAAGTGAGTGTGGTGTGTGTCTCTCTGACAAAATATCTTTTGTACTTTCTCCTCTTGATTTAAAGGAAGCACTTCACGGTACCTCTTTGGCATATCTAGATTTCTAGCATCACTACTCTAGTGCTTTGGAGCCATAAATGGGAACGGTAAGGATGAACTGGACACAGACACTTTGACACTGTGACGTGTCGATTGGGCGCTGCAGTGTGACCTGCGGCTGAGTGATGGACACGGTGTGGAGGCTCTGAACATAGGTGTGATTCATGTCTCAGGAGCAAAACTGTGTGAGATTTCCCCACACTACTCAGAGGCACAAAATCTAAAATTTATGAACTGTTTATTACTGGAATTTCCCATTGAATATTTTTGGGTAACTGAAATCACCTAAAGCAGAACCATAGATAAAGGCAAACAACTACACGATCATTGTACAGTCATTCAAAAAAAGTTCTCATTCTTCATACTTACCAAGTGCCTCCTGTGTACCAGGAGTGGTTCTGAGCACTTCGAATGCATCAGGAAGTACATTAGACATAGACCCTAGTTCCTCTCAGTGTCAGAGAAACTCATCTTTGTGATGCTATGTGATTCAGAAAGAAAAAAGAAATTAAATCACAGTAACCTAAAAGCAGGTATTACATGGTTCACAGTTTAGTATGCTATTCCAGGAATCAGTACTGTGTATAGTTTATTGTGAATATTGTCAGTACTGTGTATAGTTTATTGTGAATATTGTCCTGTATCAACGAGAAAGCATTTTTTCGAAGTATTGAAGATTGAATCCAGGGAGTGCCAAGCTATAAGCCTCAGCCCTTTGCATTTTATTGCAAGGCAGGGTCTCGCTGTTGCCCAGGTTAGCCTCCAACTTCTGATCCTCCTTTCTCAGCTTTCCAAGTAGCTGGATTTACAGGTATGTGCCACCACACACAGCTTCAACAAATAATTTTTTATTTTGTTTTTTGCTTTTGCTGCACTGGGGATCAAACCCAGGGCTTTTTTTTTTTTTTTTTTCTTTTTTTGCATCGGGGATCGAACTCACAATCTTGCGCCTGCCAGGCAGGCACTTAAGCCACAGAGCCGAACTCCTGGCCCTAGTTTTTTGAGGCAGGGTTGCACTGTGTAGCTCAGGTGGGCCTTGTGCTCCAATTGTAGCCCAAGCCGGCCTCAAACCCACAATGCCCCTCCTACCTCAGCTTCCCGAGTGCTGGGATTACAGGGGTGCGCCACCACGCCTGGCTCCCCAGGGCCTTGTTTATGTTAAGCATGTGCTGTGTAATACAGATACATCCTCAGCCTCTTCAATAAATAGTTTTGTACAAACTGATTTTAGTATTTCAAAGTCTGGATAAATCATAAATATCTCAATCATGAGTTGTTTCTGGTTGAGAGGGTCCTCGCCAGGCTCCTATCTCATGGGTATGTTAGCAGGTGCAAAAAGTTGGGGGATGGTGGGGATTTTGAGTTGTAGTGGCAAACACAGCCTAACGGCACCCACATCGTGGAAAGGGAAGGCAACGGCCAATTCCACCCTTTTAGCAAAGCCCAAGGGTAAGAGCATCAACTTTCCTTTTGAAGAGAGGACTTCGTCCTCCTTGGCGCTAAAGGCTCTAATTCGTGTCCCCTTCTTAATGGGCAGGCTGAGTGGGGCTCAGACTGGCCCTCTGCAACCACAGCCAAGCTGCTGCTGAATTTCAGCCTCATTCCAGCTTTGGAAAGGGCCGGTGCATGGTTGGAGTTGGGAGAGGTTTTTCCTTCCTTTTAATCAGCTCATACATCAATAAGCAGCTTGGGCCATAAAGTTCATATCTGAAAAAACCAAAGACTAAATCGCCATTTGCATTCGCACCCAGGGTGGACGACGGTCTTGGCTCTCAAGAATTCGGGGTTTGTCTTGGAGGAACCCGTGCGCTAGATGCAACCAAGGGAACGGAAAAGAGATGCCGTGTGTAGCCTGCGCCGGCCACCCCACCCCGGAGCAACCGCAGCGGCCGTACTCAGCGTGCAGGGTCCGGGCTGAGCTCCGGGAGGACGGCTCTGCACAGCGAGGCTGGGGGCCGGCTCAGCTGGTCCCGCGCTGCCCTCCACCTGCTTCTGGAAGCGCTCCCATCAGCCCTGCCGTCCTAAACCGCCTGCAAGACCCTTCAAGCTCGTCGCTGACCTCAAGTGATTCCCTCATGGTTGTTTAAGTTTCCCAGATGAATAAGCTTTGGTTAGGAGCCTTGCTGGATTTGGGAATTTGGTCTAACACCACCCACCAATCCAGGTCTCTACTTTCTTGCGAGGGAACAGGTTGGGGAATCAAAAGTCTTTGTTCCTGCCTCACTTAAAAGCCACCACGTTACTGTGAGCAAGTCACTTACTTCTATGGGTCTTGACTTCCTCATCTGAAAACTGCAGAGTGCAGCATCTGCTGCGTGAGGTTATTGCCGGGTTACAGAGAGCCAGTTACACTTTATCAGCTTACACAAAAGTGACCAGCAGCGTTGCTGTTAAATGCAGATTATCCACATGGAGATTGGAATTGCATCAGGAAACATTCATTACATTTCATTCTCTCCCTGGCAAGCTCCCAAGAAAATAGCATTTGGGGAACCTGGGGCGCAAAAGGATCAACAGCAAACACATAGAACCTGGCATGAGCTTCCTCACACTCAGTGATTTATCCCACTGCTGTGAGGGGAGAAATGGAATTATTCTCTTTTGGATGGAAAGATGGGGGCTCAGAGTGTTTGCACTAATATCCTCAAGGTCACCCAAGCAAGGAGAAATCATAATCATTCCTGGAAAAAAAAATCATTACTGTGTGCACTGCCCAAAGGAAGGAAGGAAAGGAGAAAAGAAAGGAGGAGGGAGGGAGAGCGGGAGAGAGGGAGAAGCAGGAAGAAAGCCCCGATGTGCAGAATTTGCCAATCACTCTGGTGTAAATACTTTCCCTGCAGTTGGTTTCCCAATAACCACCCAGAGCTGCTTCAGCCCACTACTGGATGAGGAGTATCAGATACAGACTCACGGTCCAGGTGTCAGGTAAAGATCACTTCCTAAGCTCATGCCTAAAAGGCTCCCCGCCAAGCATAGAATCCCCTTGCACCGGAGAGGGACAAGACTGGCTGAATCACAGGGTGGGGGTGGGGAGGGGGCATGCTACAGGCCTACCTTCAGGAACCTCTGGGGTGGGGTTGCTCTGAGGACCTGCATTCCAGCTACCTGGACCGTGCCCGTCTCCCTTGACTTTAGAAGTCTGAGGACTTGCATTATAGATGTGGACCTGTGTATGCCCTGGAATTAGTGTACCACCCAGCCCTCACCCATCTAGATGATGGGTCCCATCAAAGCCCCTCCCACTGCCATCTCCCAAACACAGTGGAAGAGCAGATATATCCCAGGAGATAAAAGACAGCACCCTGGGTCACCTGTGTCAGAATTCTGGCTCTGGGCGTCTGAGCCTTTGGGCTGTGATGGAAAGCGGATGACTGTCTGATCACACTCTTATGTATCATCCTTACAGTGCTCTTCACCAAATCTAAGGCTTCACTGAGTGTAAACCGCATGATCGTTTCACTAACCACCACCAAAAGAAAAGTGTTGTCAAATTCAAAGATGTTAAACTCGAGATGGTACATTTTAGAAGCCATGAATTATGATACAGCTGGGCATATATACAGTTCCGTATCTCCCAGTTTCCCAGCAGCTCATGAAATATTCCTGAAGACAGAGGTTGAGTCTCAATTATCGTTATCACTGTCCTCGGAGATCCAGCAGGCTCGGTTGAGTGACAGCAAGCCTCACAGCCTAGCAGCGAAAGCCCGCCTGGATTAGCCATCCACACCTGTCCCAGGCTCTGGCCCATGCATTTCCCACTTCATGTCTACAACAGTCCCGTAAATGGGCACCAGATTAAGCCCGCTTTGCAGAGGAAACAACTGAGGCTCCCAGAGGCCAGAGAACTAGTAAACCTCTGTCTGGAGCTCAGACCTGAGGTCTGAGACTCTTGTCTCCATTCACATAGGAAACCCTTGGAGGCCTTCATGCAAGTTCACCCATGAATTCTGCAGCACCTGGAGAATCCCTCTGTTTCTCAGGGCTCCAAAATATGTAAACCCTGTTGATGCCTCTTTGGTGCTTGTGTTGCTGAAGGACTGATAAAATGTTGTTGTGCTGTTTTGTGACACTGGGGGCTGAACCCTGCAAATGCTGAGCTATACCCTTTAAAACAAGTTTCTAAAATTGTCACATAGCATCTCCCTAAGTTACCCAGGCTGGGCTCGAACTTGTGATCCTCCTGCTTCAGCACCCTTACATGCACACACACACACATACATGCATATAAGAGCTGGGATTACAGGCATGTGCCACCAGGCCTAGCTTCTGATAACGTTAGCTTCTCACTCCTGCTCGGGTGTGGCGTGTTGAGCACAATGCTGGCAGGAGGGTTTCTTAGTGCTGCCCGTGGAGGGCTTGCTGGGATCACACCTTACAGCAGCACGTTCCGATGGAAAGGCCATGTGCCAAGCCTGACCGGGCCCTCCAGTCCCTCACTGGGGGTCTGGCTTTCTCAGCCTTCCTGGTTTTCCAAACCCAAGTGTGTCAAGTCCTGTGCTGCTCCTCTGTGCATCCCACACACGTGGCCTCGTTTCCTGGACGGTGGTCCTCAGGGGAGAAAATCTCCATTGTCCTGGGATCAGAGCCAACCAGGCTGGCTGTGGGGACGGCATTTGCATGGGTGAAAGAAGGCCCAGCAGATATGCGGTGAAAAGCACTGATCTGTCCACTGGCGCATGCACCAGACTTCCAGTCATTACACTTCTCCTCCCCATTCCTGGTCCTGGCTTCCATGGTTTGGGGAAAGAACCAGTCTGGGGAAAGTAATCTGGTGTAGGCATTTTTATTTTCTCCACATTCTTGCTCTTTTTTGAATAGCCTTCTTTTGCCATTGCTGCATGTGTGTTGTGTTGTGTGTTTTTCCCGTGGCCGGCGGACACAGCTTCCTGCCATCTTTTGCCCAGGTAAAGGCACAGGGTAGTGTGAAGGCAGCAAGCAGGTTTTGTGATTGGCTCCGCTGCTCCGCGGTACATGAATCTGCTGGATGTCACCGGCCTGCCTCTAGGATCTGAAGGTTAAAGACTTGGTTGTTACCTTGAAGTAAACAAAGCCCTGGACCCCATGTGGAAGTGTTCTGTGTTCCTGCCAGCCTCAGTGATCTCACAGCATCCACAAGGGCTCTCGCCCAACCTGGTTCATCAAAGAAGAATACGGATAAATAAATTTGGGGGCTAGTTTAAGGTTCCCTTCTTTCTAGGATGATTAGTTATACATATTTTTTAATTTTAAAAATTATCTACTGGCAATCCAATAGGCCCCTTTGTCCAGAGGACATTCGGAACTGACCATCCCTTTCTTGCCCTGCAGCTGCTGAGTCACCTTCACGGCTCATCCGCACACACAGGGTAGCTTCATTGCAGTCGTGGTGTCTGCCACAGACTGCGTTTCCACTCAGGTGAACAGCCAGCCTAAGCTTTTATCCCAGAGACCACAGCCCACACTCTCCACTCTTGGGAGATGGCCACACATCTGTGACAGGGGCAGTGTATCCTTGTACCTGAAGCATAGCACAGTGTCTGATACATAGTAGGCACTTGGTAATTTGGCAAGAAATTGAGTTCTCCACACAGACAAGTCAGATCGTTTTGTATGTGACCTTGGACTGTCTACCTAGCTGCCCACGCTCTTCCGCTGTTCTGCTTGGCACAGCCTGTCTATTGGAGGAAAAAGTCAATGCAGTTATGAAATCCTCGGAAGCACACTGGAGGCGGAGGGGTGGGGACAGATGGAGAGAGGAAGTGAGCTTGAATTTTCGAGGAGTGAAATAGAAGTGACACCTCTAAAAAAATTAATAACCTTTGAATGGGATAGCAAGACCTGGAAAAGGACTGTCGCTGGGGCACTACTGCCATCTAGTGGCTACTCTGCAAATCACAGATGTGTTAAGAGTCCTATCCAAAAGGTTCCATTGTCAGGGTAGATAATAAAAATCTCATAACCTTAAAATACTGGCACTTACAGAACTTCAGTAGGTTCAGCCACAGGCAGATTGTCAACAAACGCTGAGAACTCCTGCTTGCCCAGCTCCTGCCCTGTACTGGAGCAGTAGAGAGGGGAGCGAGAGCAGACTCCGAAGCCCCGCCCAAACTGGAGAGCAGGTGGGTCTGGGATCGTAGAAACAAGGCTTCCTACCCTCGGGCCACCCACCTTTCCCAGATTCTGCTCAGGGGCCCAGGAACTTAGGTGAGGAACAAAACTGAACCTCACACTGAAATTTGATATGTCTTTCAACTATGAACTGGGCAAAAAGCTGTGATAGTGCAAGCTCTGACTTCATCATCAGTGGAACTTATAAATATTTGATGTCACAACTGTTGCAGATGTCTCAAATCATTTGATTATCACTGTTTAGAAAGTACAGTGATTATCAGATCTGCTGCTGGATCTTACTATATTAATTTAGAAGCACAAGTATTTCTAAATCATTGACTTTTTAAAATATTTTGATGCCTGTATTTTAATGCGATTCATTTCTTTAAAGCCTTTTTTGTTTTGTTTTGTTTTAGTCTTGTACATTTGAGAACATTCTGTAAAGAGGTCCATGGCACACAAAAGGTTGAGGGTCACTGCTCTGGAAGATCAAAGAAAGGACAGGTGACTGTGTGCTGGCCTAGGTGGAGAGGGCTTCCCAGGGGAGACAGGACAAAGGTCTCATTCTCACTTGGTTGAAAAGAGTCCACGGAACATTTTAATACAAACCTTATCTGGGGAGCAGGGACAGGGCAAAAATGGAAGGACAGGGAGGCTTCTGTGACTTCACCTGTGTCCAACTCAGCAAGGACTCCCTTGGGAAAGAATCGGAGGAGCTACTTCATACTAAAAGATAAGTGACTGGAGACCATCTCATTTCAGAAGGATTTTCCTCCAATGAGACTCAGAGAATTTACAAGCTCAAAGAGCAATCCCCTGGGGAGAAAGCAGCTGGGGTGGCACACTGCCTCACATTCACACCTCCCTGTCCCCCACACACTCAACTTGCCCACACGCACAGCTAAGTTTCACTGCAGAACCCAAGCGGGCAGGAGTTAGAACAGGCAATTCAAGGGGAGCCCACTGGAACCCAAGGAAGAGAAACCACCCTGCTCAGAGCAGCAGGAATGAGGCCACTTAGAAGTCTTGACAATAGTGCCTGCAGACCAGATCTCTACAGCAGGGTTCTCCAAGTGTCTTAGTTTCTTTTCACTCATTGCCAAGACAAAATACCTGATGCCCAAAATTAGGGAAGGAAAGGTTTATTTTTTGCAGTTTCTCAGGAGTTTCAATCCATACTCAGTTGACTCCAAGGCAGCATGGCATGTCAGGGATGCCATTCCTGGCCACCACAACAGCAAGGTGTGCTGGTGAGAGGGGGGGGTAGAGAGGGGGGGTAGAGAAAGAGAGAGAGAAAGACAGAAAGAGGAAGATCCGCCTCCCTTACATTGTATATCGGCTCCACCCCTGGGCGGGTGCAGCACTCACATTGCCAATCCCAGCACCAGACAACAAAGCAATCACAAGCACCAGACTCAGCCCCATCAAAAGTATATGAGGACTTGGGGGTACATAGTATCTTCCAATACATTCCACCACTGGATCCCCAAAGACTCATGTACATCCTTAATATAAATAAAAAGACATTTAATCCCTCTCCAAGTCTTGCCGAAGTCCTAACAGTTTCAGCACTGTTGAAAAGTCCAAGTCCCAAATCTCCTCCAAGATCTATGGCAAACTCTTAACTGTAACCCCCTGTACAAATGAAAATGAGTTTAAGCACTTCCAACATATAAAGGCACAAGATAAACATTACCATTCCAAAAGTTACAAATGGGAATACAACGCATTGGAACCAAAGCAAGTCCAAAATATAGCAGGGCAAACATTAAGTCCTGGAGTTCTCTGCTCAGCATCTGAAGCAATCTGGTTGCAAGCTCCAAAAGGCTTGAGTGATTCCACCCCTTTGGCACTTTCAGGGGTCTGAACTTTCATAGCTTTCCTTGGACAATCCATGCTCCTTGGTTTCACCTTTACATCTTTACACATTGCTCTCTGCAGATGAGGTGGAAGCTGCTTTAGCCTTTTCTTGTACTTAAAACCAGCACCATGTGGATGCTGCCAAGGTCCATTGCCAGCTGGAGCAGTAGCCAGGCTTTCCTCTCTCTTGGCTGTAGGGATCGACTGCCTGGATGGCTGAGCTCTCTGAACCTGATTGTGAGGAACAGCTTCTCTATGCCGCCACCATTTTGGAATCTGGTGTGGCCACTTCCATTTTGGAATCTGGTGCAGTCATGATCCTTTTGAAACCTCCTGAGGCCTCTGTCGCCACTCTGGGACATGGCACATTGTGGCTTTTTCCTCTGAGCAAACTCTTTCACTTTTGAAGGCCTGAGGCTGCAAAGGGTGAAGGTCCACTGCTTCCTGGGATGCCCCCAGGCCATACTTTTTGTTCCTTTGTTCCTTCTCAGCAATTGAGGTCTCAGCTCGATCTTTACAGTCCACAGCTTCCTGGCCAAACTCACATTTTAAATCACCATGCTGTGCTCTTTGCTCTTGATTCGCAACATAAATCTGACTAAAAGGCCCTAACAACAGCCAGGCCACCATTTCAACATTCGGCCACCTTGTAATTTCTCTTTCTAGACTAATCAATCCTTTGCCCTTAATCTCAGTCTCAGGCAAATCTCTGGGCATGGGCAGAATGCAGACAAACTTTCTGCCAAGCTGTAACACATATCATGTGGAGTCCAACAACAACTGCAGTCCTTCCCAGCAGAAACCTCTTGAGCCTGGTCTTTACCGGCAGGCTTTCTATCAGCCTTCTGGTCTCATGAGCTCTGACCAGAATCTCCCATACAGAACAGCCTAAGCTGTTCCAGCTCTATGTGTGTAGGTGACATCTCCAAACCTTTCCAAACTCTTCTCACAAGCCATTTCCAAAGGCTCTTGTACCGCATGGTCAGGTTTAGTCACAGCAATGACCCCACTCCCCTGGTACCAAATTCTGTCTTAGTTACTTTTCACTCGTTGCCAAGACAAAATACCTGACACCCAAAATTAGGGAAGGAAAGGTTTATTTCTTACTGTTTCTTGGGAGTTTCAGTTCATAAGTTTTTCAGGAGTTTCAGTTCATACTCAGTTGGCTCCAAGGCAGCATGGTGTGGCGGGGCTGTCATTCACGGCCACCACAACAGCAAGGTGTGCTGGCGTGTGCGCGTACGAGAGAGAGAGAGAGAGGTAGAAAGAGAGAGAGAGAGAGAGAGAGAGAGAGAGAGAGAAAGACAGAAAGAGGAAGACCCACCTCCCTTACATTGTATATCAGCTCCACCCCTGGGCGGGTGCAGCACTCACATTGCCAATCCCAGCACCAGACAACAAAGCAATCATAAGCACCAGACTCAGCTCCATCAAAAGTATATGAGGACTTGGGGGTACATAGTATCACCCAATACACCAAGTAACTTGAGCATGGGAGTCGCCAAGGATCTGGTGAAGGTAGATTCCAATTCAGCTGATCTTGGTGGGCCTGATGCTCAGCTTTCATAAACTCTAGCTCTGAATACTGACTAGCATCACATTTCTACACACACACCTCCCTGCTACTGTGTCCCTTAGTCCTTGAGAGAAAACGTGCTGGCTCAGACTGGGTAGAAGTGCCAGCCTAGCTCCCAGATCTCTGGCCAGTGGGGCAAGATGGGGAGGTGTGGGTGCATCCACTTTCTTGGAGCAGACCAAATGTGAGCCCAGCCTCCATGAGAGAGGGTCACCAAGCCTCAGACTGGAAGCTGCACCCTGAGGCAGAGGAGGTCATCAGCTGTGACCCTAGCACTTCCCCTCTGGCTCCACGGAGTCTCTGTGTGTCTCTACCCCTGCTCTGTGCCATCTTGTCCCCACGCAGTGACTTGCCTGGGCTGCTGATGAGATTGCTATTGATAGGTTCCTGGCCCCCATTAACCCATAAGAGTGGTCACTTCTAAAACTCTTAGGGAAAACCACTCAGGCACCCCTGGCTTAGCACCCACTGCATCCCTGTCCCTCCAAACATGGTCACCATGTTCCCATCTCACACCAACGGAGTCTATGTAGTGCTGCAAACCACAGATTGCCTCACCCATCAGCTCTCACTCACTACTCTCTGTGCCCTGGCTTCCGACATCCAAGCCCTCCCCCCAAGACCACCTTGGCCATATTCCCCATCTCTGCTCTCAGGGGCACAGACCATGGCCAGGCCCCCACCCAATCTCCTTAGATATCCCCACAGCCAGGGAAAGGGGTACTAGGCCTGCTTCAGTCTCGTGGTGCTCCAGCCACCTGGGTCAGTCCCCACACTCTCACCCCTGCCAAGATACAAAACCTCTGTGAGTTCTCTTCCCCCTCCCTGCACCCTGTATTCATGGCCAGCATGGCTGCAGGTCCTTCCCTCCACCCTGTCCCAGGGGGAGGATGATGGGAAGCTCATAGACAGCAAATGGGGGTGATGATTTCACACAGAGCCCTCCATGCTGAGACTCCACACTGTCCCTTTCCATAAGGAAGTTCAGTGTCTCCTGGAAAGGGACCTCTGACCTCATTCCCAGGGCACCTACCTACAGCAGGTGACCCAACAGTCTGGCTGCTGTGTTCTGCAACGACCCCCACCCCCTCCCTCTGCTTCACGTTGTGAGATAAGAGCATCTCTGATCCAACTTCAGAGCAGACCCTGGTGGTCTGAGGTGGGGGTGGGTGGCACTAGAAGCACAGGCTGGGCATGAGTGGGTCTAACTTCCTTTACTCAGCTTCCAGTAGCCCCTCTCTTGGGCTCCCCACTTCATGTCCACTGCCTTGGCATGGAAACCTTTCTGGAATTCTAGGGGAGCATGGAGCTTTCTTCCTTCAGTGCTGCCCAACTCCCTCATGGCCACCATATGACCTGTTCCCCTCACAGCTGGTGAACCAGGCCAGGGACAAATATCAGCCCACTGAAGATGAAGCGGTTTGCACTGTTGATCTCGAAGAATTTCTACAGCTGGGGACACAGATTTCTTTATTTTATCATCTGTTGCTATTTGTTTTTAAAATTCATCTCTTACTGTATTCTTAGAACCTGGGGACTGGCACTCAGATTTCCCCGTGCTCTCCGTATCACAATCCCACACCCTCTGGCACCTCACCTCCTTTCTCTCCATCTTTCTAACAAGAGGAAAAAGGTACCATTCCTGCTGGTGACCTGGAGATTTCTGAGTAGCAGAGAATAGGCTGCTGGGAGCCACTTGAAGCTGGAAATGGACCACAGGTGTAGGGCTGCAGGCATGGCGGGGGCTTCACCATACCAAAAACAAAGAGCCCCGGGGGCAAGCCACATGAAGAAGTTACTACAGCCCGGAAAAATACCAAGCCCCTAGACAATACAAGCAATGGGTTGCTAGGCAGCGGGTTGAAATTGACATTCTTCTTTGGAAGGTATAGATAAACACACTACATTGGGTGAGCAGTTCCTTTCCTCCCATCAGAAGGATAAGGGCTCCACCTGACCCCAGCTTTGTCTCTTTATTTTCTCATCCTCTTGCTGTCCTTAACTCCAAGAACCTCAAAAGCTACATGGGTCATGGCAATGGGCTGCACAAGGGTCTGCTCCCACCTCTCCAGGGGAAATAATGAAGGTGGCCCCAGGAATCCCTGTCGACCCCGTAATATGGACAGTCCTCTGGTCTGTCCTCCTTCAGGGCACAACTGCTCCCAACATGACCTTTAGTGTTTCCCTCAAGCATTCATTCACCCATTCATTCACCTGGTGTTTATTCAAAGAAACAAAAAGCAGGAGACCCTTCGAGCCCTGCCCCAGAGGAGTTGTCTGCATCTCCACAGCCCCCGACCCAGTCTCCAGTGAGGAAGGACAGGCTGGCTCTTCAGCTCACAGATAGCAGATGACCAAGGGCCTGCAGGCCATACTGAGTGCTTTATCTATTTTATTTTTCGTTGTGTTACTCCTTATACCCATTCTAAGTAACTTATTTTTTGATGTTTTGTTTTGTTGTGGTGGGTCTTTTGGTTTTTGTTGTTGTTGTTGTTTTGGGTTTTTTGTTTGTTTGTTTGTTTTGCTTTGGTTTTTGTCTTGTTGAGACAGGGTCCCACTATGCAGTTCAGGCTGGCCTTGAGCTCACTTTGTAGCCCAGGCTGGTCTCGAACTCAAAAAGATCCTCCTGCCTCCATCTCCTGAGTCCTGGGATTACAGGCATGCGCCACCACGCCAGGCTGTTTTTTGTTTTGAGACATGGTCTCGCTGTTGTCCAGGCTGGCCTTGAACTCACTATGTAGGCCAGGCTGGCCTTGAACTGTGATCCTGCTGCCTCATCCTCCCACATACTGGGATTACAGGCATGCACCACACACCTGGCTATTGCAGTTCCTTTCTAGATAAGAAACCAAAGTTAGAAATTTCAAAGGTAAGGAGTAGCAGGCCCAGGATGGCAACTCAGGTCTGCCCAAGTCCAAAGCTCATGCCCATTCCTCACTCATGGCTGGGTCTTTATGTCTGCTTCAGAGATAAAGGCAGACAGCAGAGATGTTCTCACACCTTCTGAAAAGCTCTCAGGTACGCTGTGAGAGAGAAGCCAAGGTCTCACAAGAGGGACCAGAGTGGTGTGCAGGGAGTGGCAGATCATGCTGTGAGCATCCCAGACCCACCTTCCATCAAGTAACTATTCACTAAGGAAAGGCAGGTAGGTCGACAGGGCCACAAAGCCAGAAGGGCACAAACAGTGGCCAGCCACAGAAGAGGCGCCATCCTGCCTGTGGTGAGGTGACTGCCCTCAAGTACTGCCTCCCCTTCCACTAGGCCCCAACGTAAGGTGCCTCCAGCTGTGAGCCTGGGCACCAAGACCTTCCAGAGGGGCAGCTCCCAGAGAAGAAGGGTCAGTGTCTAAGGCCAAACCTCTTGGGAGGAAAAAAGGAGAAGAGTAATTTCCTTTTCAACAGGCAGAATGAAATGTATCATTTCTAGAAGGTGAGGGAGACCATTTTTAAGCTTGGGCCTGGGAGGTTTCACTGTTACTCATTAAAATTTCTAGCAAAGAAAACAGAGTTCAGACTCAAGGGGAGACACTGTATTCTTCTAGAGAAGGCTGTCATAATCCGCATGTGGCTAACGGAGAAAGATCCAGCCAGGCAAGGTGGCACGTTAGGGTTTTCTGGCGCAATCGAGAAGCAAAAGGAAAGAGAAAGTGGCCTTTACAGAGGATGTGGAGAGGAGCCCACAACTTGTGGGGTTGGTTTTTCTCCTCTGCCAGAGACAAACATGGCGGGAAGTTTTATGACCTCTGCCCAGAAGCAGTACTTGGGGCGGGCATTGAT
This sequence comes from Dasyprocta punctata, assembly GCA_004363535.1. Taxonomy (NCBI): domain Eukaryota; kingdom Metazoa; phylum Chordata; class Mammalia; order Rodentia; family Dasyproctidae; genus Dasyprocta; species Dasyprocta punctata. The sequence goes on along the minus strand of RJWM01011337.1, from coordinate 21,352 downwards.
GACACGCAAGGAACTGATTAGAGCAAGGAACTGACTGCAATTTTTGTGCACATGAGAAAGGAAATAGGAAGTTGTAATCAGGGTTGAAGGGGAAGGAGGAGGAAGTGGTCATCACTTTGGCCTTCTGCCACATTAGACCACCGCCATAATATCCAGTAATTTATACTAGGGCAAAAACATTACAGTATACATAGGCAATTCCAGCACTCTGGGAGGAAAGGGAAGAGGATTGAACATTCAAGCCCAGCTTGGGCAACTTAGTGACACGGGGAGATCCTGTTTCAAAATAGACTTTTAAAAGGCTGGTCATATAGTCCAGTGTGAAGTCACTGGGTTTATTCCTCAGTAAAGGGTGGGGTTGCTGGGCAGGGCGAGGAGGGGAGTCATTTCATTCAGAAGGAAAAAAGATGCCTAACTGGGTACAGTAACTGAATATGAAGAACCTCTCCTGATAAAAGAAGCAGGGTAAGCCCGGAGTGGTGGTGTAGACCTAAGTTCCCAGGACTCGGTGTCCCCTTCGGTTTTTAATTAAATTCCCCTGGCTCTGGGAGGACAAGGACTCTAGCAGAGACTGAGGCAGGAGGACTGCAAGTTCAAGCCCAGCCTGGACAACTTAGTGACTTAGCAAGACTCTGTCTCAAAATACAAAAATAAAGCGCTGGGGATATAGCTCAGTGTGAAGGCCCTAGGTTCAATTCCCAGAACAGCAAAACCAAACAAAAATGGAGACAGGGAATAGCTGAGGATGGTCACAGCACCTGTTATAAAAGCAAGCAGATGCAAACATCTTTACTGAACAAACAAGCCCGTCGAGTGGGCCAAGAAAGCCCCATGCGGACAAAGCCAAGTGCACATCATTTCTGTTTTATTGGTCATATATCCAGGATTCATTATATAAACCTTTCAAAATAATGAGATATTACAAGAATAGTTTACAAGTCAGCTCTGATTGCACAAAACTTGACACAGGAAACCATTTTTACAAATACATATTTTTTTCTTATAAGAATACTTTAATAAAGAAAATAAGTCTCTATAAGTCTTGCAGCAAACTTTATGCAGTTTCTTTTTCCCACTCATTTTAGGTTTTCCATTATAGCATGTCTATCGCATCCAACAAACCCTTCTGCAGCTTCTCACTTTCAAATACTACTAAGGTTCACACTGTCAAAGGAGATTTTAGGCTTCCCTTTCTACTCTTTCCTGAAAGAACTCACGTATTCAGGCTAGAAGAGGTAACTGAAACAACATTCCTTCAAAGTAGAACTTGGATCAAGGGGTAGGGGTGCAGCACAGTGGTACAGCCTTGCCCGGTGTATGCGAGACCATGGGTTTGATCCCCAGCACCACAAAAGAAACAAAGAACTTGGATCAGCTTAATCACTGTGTTTGGTGAAAGATCTTCTCACTTTCCACTTAGGCTACAGCAGCTAACAACTTAGACCTTCTTTACTAAGTCCTCACATTCCTAATAGTTTCTGAACTACAAAAAGGAAACCCTGGGAACAAAAGTCAAATACGAATATTAGGAAAGCTAAAAAATATGTGCTACTGATGAGAGAACACTTTTAAATTCAAAATCTCTCCCAGGTTGAAGATCATAAAAAAAAAGCAAAATAAGAGGATGTGGCAGTAGTTACACAAAATACTGAAAATCTGAAGAAGGTTAATGACTTAGGCCAGTGGTATATCATTTCCAAAATGCCAGAGGATACAGAATCTTAGACTTTGGTCAGCTAAACTCAGTATTTGACAATCTGATGCTGTGGCTTTGACACAATCTAATGAGTAGCCACTCACCCTGAGCAAGTGATCACCCAGGCCATGGGAACTCTACAGAACACTGGCCACGCTCACCAAAGAAAGGGGACCCGCAGGGGACACACCTGGCATTCACTCCACCCCTTCCTTCCCCGTTACTGAAAAGCGTGTCCACTTGACAAAGCTTTCTGTCCTACTTTCCAGGTAGCATGTATTAAAATCAAGAAACGAGCAGAGTTCTACAGTTAAATTCCTGAGTTCTCGGCTCCAATTCTTCAACATCATTAAAAGGATTATTTCATTAAGCCCTTGTCCAATAAGAGATACAACAGCACTTAGGGACTACGAGATACCCCGTTTCTTCTAGTTCTGTTGATTTTTCCTTCTCACCCCAGTGTAACAAATGGCTACAGATTTTTACCAAAATGCAGCAGTAGTTGTAAATGAGTTACTTCATGTTATCCCAAGCATTCCATCACATTATCGCAGGTCACGTTCGCACATAACTAGATGGCCAAACAACCTCTACTGTAGTGATTTTGCAAATTCAGCATAATCAATGTATCCGTCATTGTTCTTGTCATCATCTCTCAAGACACCATCAATTATGCTAATCAGTTCATCTTCACTCATTAGTGGTGCCTGCTCACTTCCTTCCTACAAAACAGAAATCAGACAATGACGAGTTGCGCATTTGCTGGAGGAAGTGCTTAACTAACGTCCAAAATGTCCACGCTCACATGTGTCCAGAGACTCCTGTAATGTAATACATGGCTACATCTAGAAATCCACAAGCTCATACATCAGTTTGAGCCTAGCCTGGGCAACTGACTCAGCAAGAGCCTATTTCAAAATTTTGTTTTAAATGTCAATTAAAAAAAATGAGAATGTAGCTCAGTGTGAAGCCCCTGGGTGCAACCCCAGTACTGCAAAAAAAGAAAAGAAGCAAGGGTAGCCAGGGCCATTCACAGCCTTGGCTGACTCCTCCTTTGCCACACCGCCTGCATCACCCTTTCCCCTCTATGGCCACCACTGTCCTTGTCTGCCGTGGACGCTGACCCCAGTTCCCCTTCCTCCCCAACACTACTCTGCCTGTCGGTCTGACCATTAGTCTGCCTCCGCTCATAGGACCTTCCCAAAGCCACGTCCCTCTCCTGCATGAGCTGCCAGCGCTCCCTGCTGCCTTCAGAGAAAACCCCAACCCGCACTCCTGGCTGCAGTCACAGTGACTCTGAAGGAATGAGATCCTGATTTCAGTTTCCTCACTGAAAGACGGGAGGCTGTAGCCAAGGGCCAACCAGCTAATCTGTATGGCATGGCACAAACCCTCAGCCTCCCTGAGGTCCTCATGCTTTGGTGCTCTGATTTGCCATCTTCTCTGCTGCAACGGCTTCCTTCCCCCGGCTCTGCACTGGGGCTGCAGCCTGTCTCCTCAAGCGCCAGCTCTTACACTCTGCTGCACAGCAGGAAACTGGACACATCAGCTTGAGACACAAATGGCAGCCTGGGGCCTCTGCTCGGCAGGACACCCCCCTGGAAGGAGCAGTGACCGGGAGCCAGCAGAGCGGAGCAGCAGGTAGAGGAAGGAGAAGTAGTGCTACTGAGGCACAAAGACAGCACAGAACACCAGCACTGGGACACCGCCCCCGAGTCGCTGTCTGACCTACCTCTTTATGCACATGAGTGATGGCCGTGGAGAGCTCTAAGCCATCAAGCAAGTTATTGCCATCGTAGTCATGCATTTTAAAATAATGGAGCTGTAATTCTTGTGGGGACATTGTTGCTTCTGGTTTGTTAATGACACCTTCAAGATGCTCCATGATATGCCTAGAAACAAGAGTCAGATCACGCCAAGACTGTGAGGACTCCAAAAAGTTCAAGATCTTAAGCTTCAGCTGGGGGCAGCGGCACATGACTATAACTCTAGCTACTCGGGAGACTGACGCAACAGGATCCTGAGTTTGAGGCCAGACTGGACAAGACCCTGTCTTGAAAAATAAAAAATTAATAGAAGGGCTAGATAAGTAGCTCAGTATAGCTACTGTGACTGTGCACATGCATGCACATGTCCATCTGTATATGTCTGTCTGTCTTAAGGTAAAAGAGAAAGCCTGAACTCAGACAAATAATTTATCCCATCTGGACCTGCATGTGACAAAATGGTGAGAAAAGAACACCCGAGGGAGAGGCAGCTCTCAGAAATAAGCACCCCTGAGTTATATAAAAATGAGGGAGGTACAGGACTTGAGGGCAGCCTTGCAACTGGCTGCGAATGATGGGGAGACCCCTGCCCGGGTGAATACGTACTCTTGGTCGTGCACTGTGTGCTTATCCAGGCCTGTGCTGCCAGGGTGGACGGCGTTGGCCCCAGGCTCATGGGCTCTGGCGTGTGAGGCACAAAAGGCCCAGAGCAGGCTGTACATGAAGGGGGTTCTGAGCAGCCACATGGTCACTGGTACCTAGGAGGTGGAAAACATCGATGATGAAGGCAGAGTGCCAGAGCTTTCTTTCAAGATCTGACCCAGGATGCTTCTAGGAAACCCAGTGAGGCAGTGTGGCTAGAAAAGAGAGCACCTCAAATTGGGCCTGAGCCCGGCTCTGCCCCTATACTGTGAGATCACTCGAATGGGGATGGGGTCCACAATGCTTCCTGTGCACCTTCAGAGAGCCAAGCAGCTCCATGAGGGCTTACAGGGATTAGAAGATGCATCCTACCCACAAGTTTACAATCCATGGGGAGTAGCACACCCTCCTGGGAGCAAAAGTAAAGCAAAGAGGTGATGCCCACCTGTAATCCCAGTACTTTGGGAGGCTGAGGCAGGAGGATCACAAGTTTGAGCCCAGCCTGAGCAACTCAGTGACTTAAAGAAAGCCTGTCTCAAAAATAATTAGAAAAGGGTTGGTGATGTAGCTCAGGGTAAAGACCCTGGATTCAATTCATAGTCAAGGGAAAAAAAAAAAAAAAGAACCATTCATAGTCAACAAAAAAGAGGAGGAAAAGAAGTGGAGGAGAAAGAAGAAAATGAGGGGTACTAGAGAAAAAAGAACACCTGCAAGTTCAGGGGAAGAAATTTCCTTGGATGATAGAAAATAGCCTATGCTGACGGGCCTGGTGACAGTTCAGCTGGGCTGGACGGACAGTCACACGGGCACAGAAGGAACAAAGGAGTGTGGGAGCAAGGAGGGGCAGGTGCAGACAGGCGGGGAAGAAGGCACAAGCAGCTTCGTCTCCTGGGAGGGTGGGCGGCAGGCAGCACAGCAGCTGGGGGCAAAGGTTGAGTCAGCTGTGCAGCATGCTCTTCGCACACCAGGCCCAGGACGCTGACATGTTCTGAGGATCGATGGGGAACAATTAACAATTCATGACTGGAGATGAGATCTGGCCGCTCCGTGGGGAAGGTATGAAGTGCGGCAGACTACAGATAGGAACAGGAGCTGGGAAGGCGATAGGGCAGGTCAGACCAACCTGAGACAACCAGTACGGCAAAAAGGACACCAACCGCTGTCTAGTCCACCTCTAGGCCGAGACAGAGGCAAGTAACTTACCCACCGTGACAGAGCGCTGGAAAGGTTACAGAGGATCTGTGACAGGACCCTATCACATCCTTCTGCAGTTTGGCAACAGCTGGAATTGTGTCAACAAGCCAATGCAGTCAGCCACAGCTCAGAGGGCATGGAGAGGGTGTTCCCCTCCACGGCCCTGGCAGGCAGTTAGCAACAGTGGCTCCGCTGAAACTCTTGGTCCTTCCTGGAACTTAGCAACTGACCCCAGAAAAAAGGGTGAAGGACAGCTGGAGAGCGATATATAAAAACTAGGAAAAAGGCTGATGGTACATTCATTTCCCAAAAGACAGAATTGATTCTACTGGACAGGGACCACTGATTCTTGAGGGGTCAACTGCAGCTGGCCACAGCTACAGCATAAACAGAAAGCAGGAGGTACTGGTCCCTCTCGACCTGGCCTTTGCCTGAGACTGGAAGGGAGAGGTATTGCAGCCTCTCACCCATCCTAAAAGGCTCTTGGGGTAGGACCCTGAGAGTCTGCCACCCCATGACACTTAGAAAAATGCCCCAAACCCATTTACCCCAACACTTTCCATGGCACTCCCCCTAGAGAGAACAAGATGTGTAACTTCCAGATGCTAAAAAACAAAATTTAGCCTCACTACTGAGCAGTGACATCACAGTGTAATCAATCTGTCACACTACATAATAAGATCTTCAACATAAACTAGATGAAGAAGAGCAGGCTGCAGAAGCCAACAAAGAATGTTCATTTTTAGCCAGGCATCTTTGCACATTCCTATAATTGAGGCCAGCCTGGGCTACACAGTGAGTTCAAGGCCAACCTACACTACCGAGTGAGACACTGTCTCAAAAAAATTTCACTTTTGTAAAATAAAAAGGTGTGTGTATAGATTTCACACACAATAAAAACTATTAACAAAGACAGTCTTGCACCACAAAACTAGGAGTAATTATGGTATTGTATTGTTCTACTGCTTCAAAGTGGCTATGATAAACATTTTTCTTTATAAATAGATATTTAATATAATCATTTGCATAATTTTGTTCCAATACTATATGGATAGGAAAGTTTCCAGTTCATTCTTATCTCCAGAAATTAATTCAGGGGAAGCCAGAAGCCACACTTTCAATTTTCTGACCCCTGAAAGGTCATGCCACTGTACCTAGTACCAGAAAGCAAGGTCTTGAGTTACTCCCAATGGTGACTGTTGGCTAGAGCAGAACTTTGTCTGAGCACACACCCTGCAAGTTCTGGGACAGAAGGGATCAGAGCCCCTCTTGAGCCCTTCAGATGTTTCTTCACCTGGAGTCTGGCTTAGGCGTCCTCCCCTCAAGATCCCTTTGGAAAGGTCCCGTCCATGGCTGACAGCATCTGCGAACGCCATCTGGGAAACTACCTGATTACTGGCTGGGACAGGATATTCTCAGCAGGCAGCACAGGCTTGGCACAGAGGTCCTTTGGGGGACTAGGGGGATTACTACCACCTTTACAGATCAGCAGCGAGTTTTAATGCTAATGCAACTGAGGATAAAACTAGAGCTGTCTATCAGATAGATGGCTGCGCTGAGTGACAGAGAACCCACAGCACCCTTGTCCCTAACTACATGAGTAAACACTTAGTGTATCAAATTGGAGTGTGTGTGTTTCAGGGGGTGGGGGGGGGATCTATTTAGGTAATAATACCAAAATGCAATCGAGTGATTAATAATTCAAGGAACTAGCCGGGCGTGGTGGCTCACGCCTTTAATCCCAGCACTCGGGAGGCTGAGGTAGGTGGAGC
>RJWM01011337.1:0-14182 GCA_004363535.1 Dasyprocta punctata | reverse complement strand
ACCTCCAAAAGGAAACACAAGTTACTCTGTTCTGCCCAAAGAACAAATTGCATCATCCACACTCCAGCTATTCAGCTCAAGGCAACGGGCAAATAGCCTGGAAGATAAGCCCCAGGCGCTCCTAACTTACTGACCTTCAGGAACTATAAAGGTCAGGCTGGAGGAAAATCCAAGAGAGGAGACATTTCTACAAAGTGACTTCAGATCAAAATCCAGTCCTCCCAAGGAGCAGCCTCAACCCTGGGAGGTGCTGGACCATAGTCAATAGTGGGCACTGTGACTGGATTCTAACAGCTCCCTTCCCTGCCCCCACAGCCTCTTCCTGTGCCATAGCCTCTGCCCACACTGGTTCCATCTGTCCATCCTTCATCCTAGGGCAGGTTCAGATGTCACCTACGAATTCTTCCAGCCAACACTGGCTCAGTTCTCCTGTGACTTCAGTCTGCAGCCTCTGACACTCACTTAACCTGAACATATGGTCACGTACTGTTCTCCTTTTCTGTTTTTCTCTTTTCCTCTCCAAGGGCCACCCGTGTATAGTAATGGGTCTTTTCTGTCTCTCATTAAGCTGCTGAGCCCTGCTGCACTGAACTGGGATAGTATGCCCTCAGGTCTGGACCAGGATAATGGGTCTGGCACACAGGCGTGTTGTCCCTTATAGGTCGGGGGACTGACCTAGACTGGAACCTCCCCTGGAGGCCTCCCTCTGCTGGCTTGGCCTGGCCTGCCCTTCCCTCCCATTGTGTCATTAGTCCTACCAGTACATGAAAATCTGAAGCCAGCCTTCCTCTAGCAGCTGCTGGTAGTTTTTTCCTCCAGCCAAGGGGCCTCAGTTACAAATTCACCCTCAAAGCAACCACACTCACCAACATCTAGACATGTTATACCGGAGCCAATGCCAAAGAAAACCTGACCAGTACTTCCCCATTTGCCACTGCCATAGTTTTGAACAAAAGGCAAGAAAATAACCAAGTTCCTAGGCTAAAGAAACCTTTACATGGGCTGCCAGTTGAGAATTTGTCCTGAAAAAGCTGGCATTTAATAGCCTCATCTATTTGTTTATTTGGGGGGCCCAAGAGGTAGTCATGCTTTATTGATAAATTAAATTAACATATGAACCGCCTGGTAGCACACCAACAACAGCAGAACAGCATGACATACTAAGGACAGGTGTGACCCAGGCAAGACACCCATCACACAGATCACAGCTGGGTGGACAGAAGAGTAAACAGACATCTATGGGGTATGGCAGAAGCCTCACCTCCCACTTGGAATAACACATGAAGCATGCGTGTTCTTTCAACCAAAGGATAGTGCCTCAGACAGAAGCAACACAAGGAATAAACATCAAAGCCCAGAGGGGACTCAGTCCAATCTAGGAACTAAAACATTCAATAGAGTTGAAGACAGCACAGCAGAGCAGAATGAGTCTTGAGTAATGTACAAAGACAGGTTACAAACAGCCTTGGCAGCCTGGCATGGTGGTACAAGCTGGTAATCTCAACACACTGGAAGGCCGTGGCAGGATCACAAATTTGAGTCCAACCTGGGTAACTTAACGATTTACCAAGACCCTGTCTCGAAATATTTCTAAAAAGATCTAGGCATGTAGCTTAGTGCAAAGGCTCTGGGTTCAGCCCTCAGTATTGCAAGCCCCGTACAAGACCATGGAAGAGCTATGGAATCTCCAGAAGGGAAAAAGAATGGGGAGAGGGGCGGGGATAAGTGAAATTTCGGTTGAAGACTGTGGTTCTCGTTTACCAGTACTGAACATGCTACAGAGGACCAAGAAGGGATGCAAACGAGCAGTCAGGGCTCACTGAGGGAGTCCAGGGCAACAGCAGCGAAGGCGGCCTAAACCCAGGGGACAGAGTGGACAGGACTGTAGGTCTCTCCCGTGAGGGGCTGGGACACCTCCGCCCCGCGAGCCTCGAGGCCGGCAAGAGGCGGGATCCACCGGTACAGCTGGTCCCACAGCCCTGGGGGCCCGGACTAGCCAAGGGATCGGAGATCGACTCGGCCGGCCCAGACGAGTTCCAACGCCCCCAGCGTGGAGATCCCCAGCGTGGAGACCGGGTCAGGCCCTGCTCCCAGCCGCAGAGACCCTCGCCCAGAGGCTCCCGCCGCCGGTTCCAACCCCACGGTCCTGGGGAGCCGCCCGCTGAGGACGTTACCCGAGTGTCGTCCATGGACCTCAGCCTGGACCTCAGCCCCAAGGGTCAGTTCACTCACCCTCACCGTCCCCGCAGCGGATGCGAAGCCCTCCCGCGTGAGCCTCGCCAGCCCCAGTCCCCAAAATGCTTTCCCAGCCTTCAGCCCCGCCCCCGGCCTCCCCGCATGCGCGATCGCTTCTGCCCGCCCCTGGAAGCCGTAGGGCTAGCCCGTGGTCCAGCCTCTTGCGCACGCGCGCTCCCTTCCGCCCTCCTCTGGGCGTCTCAGGCTCCGCCCTTGGCCCTCGCAACAGTATGGATGGCTCTAGTGAGTCCACGTGTAACGTGCTACAGACGCCTTTCTACCTTCCTTCCCGCGGGCCACACCCGGCTCCTGGCGGAATTGGGCTACCAGGAGCCCAGGGACCCGGCAGGTTAAGAGGTAGCCCCGAACGCCCTCAAGATCGTGTTTCGGCTTGGGATATAGGCTGGAGGATGGGGTGGGCTCCATAGCCGGCTCCTCTGGGAGTCCGCGGGTTCCTCCGACTTCAAGATGGGGAGATCCTAGGAGACCTTCTTCTCCCCTAACACACGGCTAGAGGGCGCTGGTGCAGGCCGCTCCGCTTCGAGCTTCTGCGCAACCCATTCCACAAGCCGAGTCAGCCTCAGTATTTGTTCACTGGCAAGTCCCAGTTCAAATACCGCCTTTCCGGTGGAGTTCGTGAAATCAAAGCTTTTCAGAAAGAAGCAGATAATTCTTGTGTTCTCACTCCTTGGATCCTATGCAAGATTGTCATTCAGCAAATACCTAGCTATGGACCAGAATGAATGCAGAGCTGTCGGTTTTTAAATCCCTCCTCCCATTCGTGTCCATGAAGACACGTTCTTACATGTCGGGATTCAAAACAGAAGAGACAGTAAGTAATTAGGTAGATGATCCCAGAAGCCTCTCTTCAGCCTTTCAGTACCTTGAAAGTTGATCAATGCCACTGTCATCTCATTCTCCCATCTTAATCTGAGATTGAAATCTTTCAAATTATCCCAAAGAAAAACCCCAGGATCCTTGAAAAGGCCCTGTTGACGCAATACTCCTTCTGCTTTCCTTGGTTTGGAGTAGTTTGCTCTAGTTCATTCCAGGTGCCCTGCACCTGCCATCCATTGGTCCATCTACCGATTCATCCATTCCTCCATTTGTCCTTTTAATAACAGTTATGGAGTTCCTTCTATATACTAGGCACTGTCCTGACAGCTAATAGAAATACAGATAAAACATGGGATCTCTTAAGAACTTCAATGTATAGTAGATGGGTGGTGTCCTCGTTCTATTTAACCAACGCTTCCCCCTCTTCTACGGATATTATCCTTTGACATCTCTCAAGTCAGCAAATGCTCCCTCTTGTTCAGATCATTGTGATCAGCATATAAGCCTGCTTGCTCTCCGGTTTCTTTCCTACCATGCTACTGAAACTGCAATCTCCGTGCAACTCTCTGATTTCTGTTTTAATTTTACTTGCTCTCTCAATACTATTCATCGCAGTCAACCATTTCTTGAAACACTTTCTCGTTTTCTGGCAATGCACACTCTTGGCCCTCCTATTTCACTGACTCTTCTTTCTTAGGCTGTTTTATTGGCTTCCCCTCCTCAATTCAGCATATAAATATAAAAGTTCTCAGGATTCTACCCTTCTCTATCTACCGATTCTTCCTATGTGACTTCATCTACTATCTTTGGATAACAATATATGCAGATGACTCCAGAATTTATCTCAGTTGGGATACCCTCTTCTCTGTAATTCCTAAGTCCTCTAAATAAATGCCTGCTTGACATTTCAACATGAATGTCTAACTGGCATCTCAAATTTAACATGGCTTCTAAAGTAAGTCATTTATTGGTAGGTGTTCTATAACTTGTTGTTGTACCCATTCCTAATACGAAAATAATTTGGTACAAAAAGTACACTCTAAAATTTGTTATTGGCCAACAGGAGGTTAAGGTAGGCAATTGTGGTGACTATTCCAAACCAGAAAGCTGGTGAACCTTGTTAAACTGTCATGAAACTGTCAAAAGACTATTGTTTAATGGGCCTTGGATACAGACTACTTGTCAACCCAAGCTGTATTTTAGGAGAAATCTCAGGAACTGTATAGAACATTAGTGGGTGTTGAGAGTTGTTTTATTTTGTTTTGTTTTGTAGTAGCTTTCAGCAAACTCCTTCAAAAGAATGGCAAACCTAGATTAGAAATAACTGATTTGAAAGCACAGATCACAGACTCAGCAAAAGAGGATCTCTTGGCTGGGAATATAGCTCAGCAGCTTAAGCACCTGCTTAGCAAATTCAAGGTCATAAGTTCGATTCCTGGTACCAAAAAAGAAGGTCTCTTGGCCCAAGGATGTAGCTCAGCAGTGCAGCACCTGCCCGGCAATCATAAGGCCCTGAGTTCAGTTCCTGGTACCAAAAAAGAAAACAAAGGTGGGGGGAGGATATCTTTATCTGCAGCCTACTATGAGGAACCATAGATGACTTTACTCTCCTTGGAAAGAAGAGCAACTGTTCGCATTTTGGATAAACTTAGCCTTATCTCCATGTACTGATATGCACAGAGCTGACTAGGCTATTTCTTTGTCCTTTCAAGTGGCTTTTTTTTTTTTTTTTTTTTTTACCAGGGATCAAACTCACAACCTCGTACCTGCCAAGCAGGCGCTTATGACACTAAGCTAAATCCCCAGCCTTATTTTTTGAGACAGGGTCTCACTATGCAGTTCAGGCTGGCCTTGAACTCACTCTGTAGCCCAGGCTGGTCTCGAACTCACAAAGATCTTCCTGCCTCAGCCTCCTGAGAGCTGGGATTAAAGATGTATACCACCACGCCCGGCTTTCAGTTGGCTTTAAGCAATATAAATTGGGCTGGCTGAGGAGCTGATGTGTGATCTCTGAAGCAAAGCGAAAGGTCAGTGTTACCCCACTCAGTGACTCCCCAAATACATGGTTGAGCCAGGCAGGATGGAGAGCAGTGCTCCACGCTGTTGGCTGGGACCAAGCCTCAAAAAAGAGGCTATGATTTCCCAGGGCAAATCAAAACTAAAGCACCAACCCCGAATTATGAGACACTACCTTAGTTGTGTTATACAGATTGCTTGCTCTACATTTCTTGCCCTCTGCTTATCCCAGAAATGTTCTCAGACCTCCTACCTAGCCTGGTTCATGATAGTCATGACAGTCACATATTTCCTGCCACTCTCAGTGTCACTCATCCCCAAACCACTCTTCTCATGGAGAATTAATAAAACCCAGGCTGGGCTCTGGGTCAGGGCCTTTGTTCCCCGATAAACCACCATCTTGGCTGGGCTTAAGACCCCTTGGCTCCCCACAACTGTATATATGTCTCAGTGTCTTTCACTGTGGGTTGCGCTGTAAGTGGTAGATTAAAATTTGCTGATGAAAATTCCAATAACATCTCCTTGGGATTATAATTATAAACCTTCCTGGACTGAGTCGAGGACAAAAAAGGGTTCTCCCTAGCCTACAACTACACCAGCCAAACTTGAAGCCATAACCTTGGAACCCCGGCTGGAAATTGCCAACTTATTTTGTGTACCTTGGCTGAAACTAGCACAAGCGAAAAGGGAGAAGCAATCGTATGATCAGGAGATAAGAATGAGGCCACAGGTAGCAAGATGGGTTGTAAGTGGCATCTCTTCAGCTGTCCTTCTGAATAGCTTCAGAACAAGGTTTTGCCTTTGTAGAGGATTCCAGGGTATACAAGATCAGGAGTGAGCATAGGAGTTTGGTATATACCTTTTGGTATTGCTTTGATTTCTAAAATCTATATGAATATATTGCTTCATTGAAAGAAATAAATTGAAAACACTTAATAAAAAAAACAATTTTAAAAGCTGAGCATGGTGGCGCACACCTGTAATCTCAGCACTCGGGAGGCTGAGGCAGGAGGATCACCATGAGTTCGAGACCAACCTAGGATACACAGTGAGTTCAAGGTCAGCCTGAACTACATAAGCAAGACCCTGTCTTAAAAAGAAAAAAGCAAAAAACCCAGAAAAAAAGAAAAAGAAAAACAAAGCCAAAAATAAAAAAACAAGTTAAAGATCCTTTAGACAAGTTATTTGATTGTGATTAGTTATACTTGGAATTGATCAGGATCTGGCAAATGACTGAGGGACTCCTGTGTCCCTACAATCTCAAGCCTGTTCAACAATAGCCTGTTGCTCTTCTATCCTATGTCAGCCCCTGAACCCCAGACTTCCCTCCAACAGGAAATGGGGTGTAAAAGATATGGATCCTGCACAAAGGATAGAAGAACAAGGGTGGGTCTTTCAGATGCTCCAACCAAGAATTTAGTATACTGCCAGAAAAACCTGCTACTTCTATCCAGCAGTATGGGATGTGGTTTGCTGACCAGGAAATAACATGAAAAATAACATATTTCTCATTTTCTCTATCTCTATATCTCTCTCTTATCTGTCTCTCCTGAGTGGAAGCTCTTATTGCTTCTTCACATTTTACATTGGGTATATTTTCCTGTAAGCTTTTATTTTTTACCTTTTTTTGATATATAGTATATGCAAAGAAAGGTACATGTATAGAAAAGTATACAGTTCAATAAATCGTCAGAAATAGAACATGTCCATATAAGTAGCACCCAAACCAAGAATCTTCTAACTTAAGCTGCCTTATAAACACTACCCTCTCCTCCAAAAGACCCTGTTATCCCAACTTTTAGCACCACAGAACTTTACTGGTTTTTGTATTTTATATAAATATAACCACACAGTACTTTTGTTTTGTTTTGTTTTGTTTTTTGTCTATGGCTCCTTTTGCTCAGCATCAATTTGAGATTCTTTCATGTTGGTATAGTGTGAGATCATTCATTCTCATTTCTGTGTGCTAGTCCATTGTGTGAATATATATTCTATTCGTGGATGTCTGACTACCTGCCAGTTTTAGGCTATTACAGATGATTCTACTTTAAACCTTGTATAACATGTCTTTTCTTGCACGTCTATTCACATTTCTGTTAGGCATTCACCTAACAGGAAGACTGCTAGCTATAGGAAATGGAGACACTCAATCTTATCAGATACTACTGAAGTTTTCTTAAGTAGTTGAGTCAATATATATTCCCATATACAAGAGCATATCAGAGTTCTGTTGTCTCACATTCTTCTCAACACTTAGTACTTTCCATCTTTTTCCTGTTCACAAATAATATTGTCCAACTTAAATCACCAGGCCATGAGAAAGCCACACCTAGACCTGAAAGAGGAGGGCTATGGTTTGAATATGGTTTACGCTTCCAAAGCTCCTGTTAAAATTTAATTACCATTAGTGCCGTGTTGGGAGGTGGGAACTTTACAAAATGATTAGGTCATTAAGAGGGATTACTTCCTTTCGCAGGGGAATGGATTAATTCATGCGGGATTGAATTAGTTATCACAAGACCTAGTTATAAAGTTGCCTCTTGTGTTTTGTCTCTTGCGTGCATTGGTTGTCCTTCCACTTTCTGCCACAGTCTGAAGCAGCATGAGGCCCTCAATGATGCCGTACTCTTGGACTTCCCAGTCTCCAGAATCATGAGCCAAAGCAAACCTCTTTCCTTCGTAAATTACCCAGCCCCGGGGAATTTTGTTTTAGCACTTGGTGAACTAAAATAAGAGGGCTCGGTGGGGAAAATTGGGGGACAGGCAGGGAAAGGCCTTAGTGAGAATTCTGGCAAATCCTGACTAGTCAGAGTTAAAACCCTTGTTAGAGAGAGTAATTAAGAGAAAAAGAAAGAATTGATAAGCAGCCTGGCCCCACTAGGCCAAGTTGGGGACCCCAGTTTGCTCCTCTCCCCCTCCCCCTCCAGTTAAGTAGAAAGGAAACAAAGTCAGGAGGGGGCCATATTATAGAAAACTCACTTAGTATATCAAGTGTATACTTACACCTGCATGTGCCCACACGTGCACACACACATACAGAAATAGATATATATTTTCTCACCATGCTATTGCACTAAAATGCACATGTATCCCTTTATTACTTGCTAACTAGGCCTTGTATGAAAGGCCCATCATAAGTTTTAGAGATAGCAGTTTGTCAGGACAAAGACGGAATAAATGAGCTGGTCCAAGAATTTGCACACAGACACTGGATGTGGTGGTTTACCCCTGTAATTGCAGCACTGAGGAGGCTGAGGCAGGAGGATCACCACGAGTTGGAGGCCAGCGTGACTCACACAGTGGGACCCTGTCTCAAAACAAACAAAAACAATTTTTTACACATAGGCAACAGAGAGGGTCAGTGGCCAAATCAGGGGTCTCAGAGCCTAAAACAAGTTGTGATAATTTTCAGAGGGGAGAATCTTTTCTTGCCATAGAGTAAAAGGGGATAAGAATAAAGATCCTCAAGCACTGACTCCAGGCTCCCCACCTTATTCCAACAAGGTAGCTAACTGTCTCATTACTCTGCCCTTTTCATAAAGTAATTTTGTTTCTCCTTTTAAACTTATATCCCTAATTTTTTATTTATATGTTTATGATTCCCAGACAAAATTCACTCACAAGACTCAACACCTACACACTATATAGAGTACCTGGACCCCGAATTGTATGTAGAAGCTGGTGACACCTTAGGGTTACCTTTGCGGATGAGTGAGTGTATCCCACGTAAATGTGTGTACCAAAGACAATCGCACATAAGGTGGGGTTTTGGGGGGGTACCAGGAATCAAACTCACCACCCCACACTTGCCAGGCAGGTACTATGCCACTGAGCTATATCCTCGGCATTGCAGATGAGTTTTAGGTCACTAAGGAGATGTACAAAGCATATGCTGGTGATTATAATGACTGAGAACCCAGTTTCCATTTTTAACTCCCTTCTCCTGTCTTTACAATACAGGCATTAATCATTAAACACAAACTTACCCATTCTTTTTTTTTTCAGCTAAACCACCATGTGACACAGTTATAGACATGACACATGACAAATATTTTGCCTTTGTGTGTGTGTGTGTGTGTGTGTGTGTGTGGTACTAGGAATGAACCCAGGATCTCACATATGCTAGGCAAGCCTTCTACCACTGACCTACATCCCAGTCCTGTCTTTTGCTTTTCTGATGAAAGTGATAGTGACCTTTCCCTTCTGAGTGGGGCTGTAATAGCAGTCACCCTCTGTGCATGGTAGTGGTGGAGAATTTCAGAAAGGCTGTCCCACTGCTGTGGAGTTGCTGAGCCAGCACATAACTGAGATAACACGGGTCTTAGTTACTTTTCTCCTTGCTGAGACAAAATACACAAAGTTAAAGGAAGAAAGGTTTATTTAGCACAGTTTGTAGAAGGCCAGTCAATAGTCAGCTGGCTCCAAGGCAGCATGGCATGGCAGAGGGGCATCGCAGAGGAGAAACAGTCCACGGCAAAGCAGGCAGGAGGCAGCAAAGCTGGCCAATGAGGACAAAAGGATGTGAGGGTTTTAGGCTGAGGAGTAAGAACAGACCACAGAGCGGGGCAGAGGAGCCTGCTGAAAAAGCGAGCCGAGTCAGAGAAGTCCAACAGAGGGCTCCTGAGAGAGCCTCCATGAGCCAGCTCTGAACAGCTGCCGGGGAACCCGCTGGTCTCAGGTGTACGGACATAGAAGCTATTTTACTAAAAACCTCCCTATCCCTCTTCTCTCTCCTTCTTCCTCCACTCAACACTGCAGGTGAAAAGCAGTGTAAAATGAGAAATTTAAAGAGACTAAACAGACTACCTGTCACACTGTAGATGGGCCATTCCCATGGGTCCTACCTCTGGAAGAGAGGGAGATAAATCTTATCTTTGGGTGAGGACTTATTAGTTAGTATGTTGGAATGGGTGATTAAATTGAATCTGCATTTGGAACTTAACATGATTCCCTGACTTTTACCTATAGGTATTAAGAAAAACTTATGTACTTGAAAGAATTTTTACCCATGGCCAGGGAAAGGGCTACCCATCCCCCACTGGGAGGGATTTAAAGTCAATGGAAGACAATGATAAGATTATGTTTGTGGACACAACCCCAAATCCTATGTGGGCTACATGCCGGTTATACAAGATTCCTTTCTTGAAAACCATTCTGCTGGGAGTTTTTAGATGCAGTCTCACCAGATGTCACCTAGGAGCCTCTCATTCCCTGGAGGTCTGGGTATAATGGGATCTGACCTAATTCCACAGCCTGGAAAAATCTGAGCTTGTCTCAATTCCTGCTCATTCCTGGGGTGTTCCAAGCCAATAACTTCTGTGTTTCTTTTGAATTCCACTCTTTTGCTCCCCCGCCTGGCTGCAAAATCAGCATCTCTGACTCTCCTTACACATAGAGCAGATGTGAGTCAAGAAGACCACCAATGAGTTACCACCTCTGTGGAGTGGACTGTTATGATTAAGATTTAAAATGTCCCCCAAAAGTCTCATGTGTTCAGAGACAGGACTTTTGGAAGGTGATTAGATTATGGGGAATTAGCTGAATGTGCTCTTAAAAGGTGGGGTTCTGCTAGAGGAGGTAGATCTCTGGGGGTATGTGACCTGTCATTGTAATTCAAATATTGAATATTGCAATCCAAGTATTGTAATCCCTTTTTTAATCTTCCTCATAATTTGAAAAGTTATATTTATAATCCTATTGAAATGTTATTAGGATCCTAGCAAGTTAATTCCAATCCACCATTGCCAATGCAGCCCACAGTGAGAGTAAAGACCCCAAGAGATATTTAAAGTTAAGGGCAGCCAAGGGGTCCTAAGCCTGATCCAAGTGAGGATATACGGACAAAGGCTTTGATCCAAGGCCTCTCCCAGAATTTATTATCATGTGAAGAAGGGAGTGGCTCAAGATGAGTGACAATAAGGACGGCAGGAACTACATGAGTAACTTGACCTGGCTATCCAGGTGGGGAGAAAAACGTCTTTGTAGTATACATGGAGGTAGGCAGTGTCTTGGTTACTTTTTTCTCATTGTGGAGACAGAATACCTGACACCCAAAATTAGGGAAGAAAAGGTTTATTTCTTACAGTTCTTGGAGGTTTCAGTCCATATTCAGTTGGCTGCAAGGCAGGGCGGTATGGCAGGGCAGCCGTTTGTGGTGGCCACAAAACAATAATGTGTGAACTGGCAAGAGAGAAAACACACCTCCTTCTCACCCTTACGCTGTATGTCAGCTCCACCCCTGGGTGGGTGCAGCACTTACATCATCGATCCCAGTACTAGACAACAAACCAATCACGAATGATAGACTCAGCCACATCCATGCCATGATTACATGAGATGTGGCAGGACCACAGTACCATAACCATAACATGCAGGAAGACCAGTCTGCATAACTAGACTGGGATAGCATATGAATGAATTTAGGAGGCCATTGCTGCAGTTTCTGATATACAAACTTTTATGCCCTGAGTATTCATAGCCTCTTACTTTGAGGTTCGTACCCAGCTGACATTCCTGGAGCTGAATGGCTCTGCCAGCCTGCTATGCTTCAATCTTTTACAGAGAGCACTATGCCAGGAAACAGGAAAATGTCAGGCTGGCCTTTGGGGTTACATACTAGTACCTCAGTTGGCCTTATTTGCCTCACTTAGAGCCAACTGAAGGGAGAACGGAATAGCGTCACCCACTCTGTACATATCAGTATATGGAAATAAGACTCAATTTAACTAATGTTGTAGCAATTGTTCTGTATTCAAGGGGAGTGGCTCAAATTGTCTCCCACAACTTGGAAAGGTGTATTCTTGTCTCTATCTCTTCTTTTCTCTCTGCTTCCTGGACACCATGGGTTGAACAGCTTTCCTCTGCTGATACCTTCTGCTAGGCCATTTATGCCATGCCATTTCTGCCTTGGAGCCAGTTACCATGGACAGAACCCTTTGAATTGGGAGCCACATCTCCCCTCCTTAAATTGTTGGTGTCAGGCATCTTGTCTCAGATGAAAAAGTGACTCATACAGGTCACTGCTAGATAGCCTATTTATTTTATTTTATTTTATTTTTGTGGTACTGAGGATTGAATTCTTAACCTCGAGCCTGCCAGGCAGGTGCTTAAGCCCCTGAGCCAAACTCCCAGCCCTATCTTTTTTAAGTCAGAGTCACACTATGTAGTTCAGGCCTGCCTTGCTCACACTGTAGCCCAAACTGGCCTTGAACTCACAACGTTCCACCTACCTCAGTCTCCCGAGTGCTGGGATTAAAGGCATGCACCACCATGCCCGGCTCTAGATAACCAATTTAGGTCCACAACACTTACTGAGTATCTGCTATTGCCCAGGTACTACGCTAAATGCTGAAGATGCAGAGTAAATGACATCCAGTATCCTTAAGACATTTTCAGTATAGTTTGGAAGCATATGTAAGATAATAGGTAAATTACCACGGGACCATTCAGGCAGGGGACTTCACCTGTGGTGGGGATGAGGGATTAGGGAAGACTTCCTTCTAGGACAAACTAGAAGAGTGGAGACATGAGCCTTTTCACAACTGCAGCCCAATTTCAATTTGTCTAGATTGCCCAGGAAATCTCAAGCCCTACTTTTAGAATAAGGTGATTCCAGATCACCAAGTACCCAGAAAAAAAGCAACTGTTAAAATTCTTTTCAAGGAAGATAAGATCATCCTAAATCTCACATTATTTCTACATAATTTCTCAAACGCAATACCCTGCTCAATCAAAGACAACAGACATCTATGCATGGAAAAGAAATAAAAGAAAGAACAACTAACAGATCACTGCTTGAGAAACTGAAATTGTCAGACAGAGGTTGTTAAACAAACAAACAAACTATGTTTACTTTTTTTTTTAAATTTTATTTTAAAGATAGTAAAATCCAACAGAATAAGCCGGGCATCGTGGTGCATGCCTTTTATCCCAGCACTCGGGAGCCTGAGGTAGAAGGAACACTGTGAGTTCCAGGCTGGCCTGGGCTACACAGTGTGACCCTGCCTTAGAAAACCAGGGCTGGGAGTTTGGTTCAATGGCTTAAGCACCTGTCCCAGGAGATGCTCAGACTGCCTGCTCCAGTCCTGCAAAATCAACCAAATAATACAAGCATTTATTTGCTTTATGTATCTTAGTTGCTATCAACTTAGCTGGTCCTCTGAACCAGCAGGTTGCTTACGGGGGTGGGAGTGGGGTGGAACTTTATTCTTAGCCCGTGAGCAGGTAGACCTATGGGAGGCACATATCTTTCTCTTCCTGGAGTCTGCGCTGGTCACAAGCAACTCACCAGGAAGACAGGCTAGTTGTCTTCTGGTTGGAACCTCCCTGATCTGCTTACTATCTTAAAGGAAATAGAAACCAAGCTTGAAAATTTTGGTAAGAAGGTAAAAAGTATAAAAAGTAACATATCATATAGTAAAAGTCATCAAATGGAAATCTGTGAACAGAAAAATAAGAGATATTAAAATGAAAGGAATGGGTTTAACAGTTTAGACACATAAGAAGAGAGAATTTATGAATTGGAAAACATGTCAGAGGATATAGTATAGAGAAACCAAACACTGAAAAATAGAACAAGTGTGAAAGTCACAGAGGATAAGGTGGGAAGGCCTCACTGATATCAAGTTGGAGATGCAGGAGGGGAAGCTGAGGGAATATTTTAAATTAAGAATTTTCCAGCACTGTGAAAGACTTCAGAAGAATGCCAAATCTCAAGCAAAGTTAATTAAAATAAATCTTTTCAAGGAACATTACAATAAGTCTATGGAGAACCAAAGAAGAAAACTATTAAAAATAGGTGGTTGGGGGGATTGTTTTTAAAGGACTAACAGAAAGTTTGTTTTTCAGCAGCAGTCATGGAGATCAGAAAACAGTCTAGTGTCTTCAAAGTATAAAAGAAAACTGCTAGCCTAAAATTCTATATCCATAAAAAATTCTTCAAAAGTAAACATGAGATGTTTTTAGACAAACAAAAATTGAGCAATTTATCCACCAATAGAAACATTTTATTGCTTTTCTATTTCTGCGTAACTAATTACTACAAAGTTAGTGCCTTAAAACAATGCTGAGATTTATTGCCTGACAGTTCTGTAGA
>RJWM01011336.1:0-60913 GCA_004363535.1 Dasyprocta punctata | reverse complement strand
AAGAAGAAGAAGAAGAAGAAGAAGAAGATCTATACTCTGCCAGGTATGGTAGTGCATGCCTGTAATCCTACCTAGCATTCTGCGAGGCTAAGGCAGGAAGATTAAAAGTTTGAGTCCAGGCTAAAAGTGGTACACTAACTAATGGTCAACTTGTAATATCCAGCTGAATTAAATCAGTGTGGCGCTGGGTGTGGAAGGCCCACATGAGGATTGTTGCCAACAACAGCATAAGCAGAGAACTGGAGGGGAATGTGATGTGCCATTGATTCTGGAGAAGTGTGTCATGCTGGTTTTTCTGATATGAACTCAGTGGTTCTCTTTGTCAGAGGAGCTTGGGACCTCATTGTCACTGAGGATGACTGTGGTTCACTTGGTTAGTTTTCTCTCATTGCTGAAACAAAATACCCAATGCTCAAGGTTAAAGGAGGAAAGATTTATTTAGCTCAGTTTGTGGAGGTTTCAGTCCATACTTGGCTGGCTCCAAGGCACAGTGGCATATGACAAAGAGCACAAGTTCCTGATAGCCAGAAGACAGCAAAAGAAATAAGAGTAAAGATGGAGGAAAAAAGAGCATAGAAAAAACTCTTTCTGTCCCTTGTATTGTATGCAGGTTACCCTCCAGGGTGGGTGTAGCACTCACACCTATAATCCCAGCACTGGACCATGAATCAATCACAAATTCTAGAAGCCCGCCCCATGACTGCATGAGGCTTTGGGGGACATCCAGACACAAACCATAACAGGAAGCTCTGATCCTCACTTTGAGTATTGCCAGGAGCATCACTTCATGATTCCAGAGGGGAAGATAGTATGCTGTTGGTTCTCCTGAAGAAGTTTGTCCCGCTGTCTTCCTGATATGAACTCAGCTGTTCTCATCATCGGAGGAGCTCAGGAACCCGCTGTCACTGAGGATGGCTGTGGTTCTCTTTGGGGAAGCTCTGGTCCTTACTTTAAGTATTGCTTACTGGTTCCAGTGAAGATCCCTCAGCCTGCTGGCACAGACTTTGTGGCTGCCACCACTGACCTTTGGGCCTTCCCAGTGCAGATCCTTGATATACACTTGCATGAGACATTGTTGGGAATCTAGTCCTCCAGTTAGACTCATGGGGGCACTGCCACAGATTCTAGGTCTTCAGCTAGACTCATACAAGGCATTGCTGTGGGATCCAGGCCTTCAACTGGATTCTTTGGCTTTCTAGTGTATAGTCAGATTTCCCACACTCTTTTGCATTTGACTCTTTGAGTAAATATTATAAAATAACCCTATAGATTATGTGTCATATATAAAATCCTTTCCCTTGTAAGCCCTGGCTACAAGAGTGGGCAATTTAGAGACTTAGCAAGATCCTGTTTCAAAAACAAAAAAATTAAAAAGAGTTGGAATGCAGCTCAGTGCAAGAGAAGGCCTTGAGTAAAATTCTTAGTAATAAAAAAATAAATAAATCCAGTCTTAGCATACAGTTTTTTGGTATCCAGTGTAATACTGTTGATTATAGATAATATGTCCTGTAATAGATCTGTAGGGCTTACTTCAATTTGTATAGCCAAAATTTTCTATTCTTTGGCCAGTAGCACCATTTTATTCTCCCTGGACCCTTGGGAACTATTATATCAGCAGCACTCTCTACTTCTATGAGTTTGACTATTTTAAATCTATAATATAGCATTTTCTCTTCTGTATCTGGCTTATTTTAGTCAGCATAACATCCTCCCAGTTCATCTATATTGTCACAAATGGTAAGATTTGATTATTTTTCAATGTTGAATAATATTCCATTGCATACCACATTGCCTTTATCCATTGATTTGTAAATTAACACTTGGGTTGCTTCCATATCTTAGCTATTGTGAATAATGCTTAAATGAACATAGAAGTGTAGCTGTATCTTCAACATACTGATTTCCTGTACTCTGGATTTATATTCAGAGGTGAAATTGCTAAATCATATGATAATTGTATTTTAAATTTTTTCAGGAGCTTCCATATGGTTTGCCATAATAATTGTATCATTTTATATTCCTTACCAAAAGTTTATAAAGGTTTCAATGTCCTCACGTTCTACTTGTTACTTTCTTTAAAAACAAACAAACAAAATAATGGCCACCCTACAAATGTGCCTAATGGATACCACACTGTGGTTTTGATTTGTATCCCTGATATCAATGATGTTGAGCACCTTTATGTAAATCTATCAGTCCTTTGTGTTTATTCTTTGGAGAACTCTCTATTTAAGTCCTTTACCCACTTTTTAATGCAGTTATGTGTTGTTATTGCTATTGTTGCTTTGCCATTGAATTATATGAGTTACTTCTATGCTTCAGATATTAACTTATTAGATACCTATAGAGTTTGCAAATGTTACCCCTATTCTGAAGGTTGTCTTTCACTTTCTTTTGCTGTACAGAATGTTTTAGTTAGATTTAGTCCCACTTTTCTATTTTTGCTTTCATTGCATATGTCTTTGGTGTCATTATCAAAAAAAATCATCTCCAAAGTCAGCCATTATGGTTTGGATCTAGAATGTCCCCACACAAGATTCATGTGTTCAGAGGTGGGACTTTCTGATTGTGATTGGATTATGAGGGTGCTAAGCTCAGCAGTGGATTATTCTAGTTATGAATTCACAGCTGAACACGCTGTTAGCAGGTGGAGCCTGGCAGGAAGAGGTGGATCACTCAGGGAGAGATCTGGAAGGGTCACTCTCTCTCCCTGGCTCCTCCCTTTGTGCTCTGCTTCCTGATCTCCATGAGGTGAGCAGCTTGCCTCTGCCCAGGCTCCTCCATTTGAGCCTTCCAGTCAGCCAAACCGGGACTGTAATTGTGAGGCGAAATAAACTTCCTCTCCTTTAAGTTGTGTACATCGAGTATTCAGTCCCACTGAAAAGAAAAGTGACTAAGACACCAACCAAGATTTTTCCTTATGTTTTCTCTTAGGAGTTTTATGGTTTCAGATATTACATTATTTCAAGGGTTTTTTGGTGTATATACTGGGAGATAATGGCTCCAAATTATTCTTTTCCATGAGTATATCCAGTTTTTCTAAAACCATTTATTGGAGTAATTATATTTTCCCCAGTATTGAAGTTCTGTTGATGCATGAGTTTATTTGTGAGTTTTCTATCATTTAGTTGGTCTATATATCTGTTTTAATATGATTATCATTGTTTTGATTACATAATTGTAATATGTTTTGAAATTAGAAAATGTGATGCTTCCAACTTTATTCTTCTTATTTAAAAGTGTTTTGGCTATTCAGGGTCTTTTATGGTTTCATATGAACTTTAGGGTTCTTTTTTCTTTTCTGCAAAGAACACCTTTGGAATTTGAATCTGTAGATGGCTTTGAGTAGTAAAGACATTCTACCAATGGCAATTTATCCAAGCAGTAAACACGGAATATCTTTCCTTTTGTTTGTGTCTGTTTTAATTTCTTTCATCAATGTTTTATAGGTTTTTTTGGGTTTTTTTTTTTTTGTTTTCCTTTTCCCGGCACCGGGGATCAAACTCGCAACCTCGCACCTGTCAGATAGGCGCTTAAGTCACTGAGCCAAACTCCCAGCCCTGGTTTTTTGAGGCAGGGTCGCACTATGTAGCTCAGGCTGTCCTTGCGCTGGCGTTTTAGCCCAAGCCGGCCTCGAACTCACAATACTCCGCCTACCTCAGCCTCCCGAGTGCTGCGATTAAAGGCGCGAGCCACCACACCTGGCTTGTTTTATAGTTTTCAGTGTACATGCCTTTTATGTCTTTGGCTAAGTTATATTAACCTTCGTGTATTATTCTTTTCAGTGTTACAAATAGGATTTTTTAAATTTTCCTTTTAGATAATTTGTTGTTAGCATAGACAAATATAACTTTTTTTTATTCCAGGTAATTTTGCTGAATTTACTTATTAGTTCTTTTATTAACTTTCTGTGTACTTTGAAGGATTTTCTACCCTGTTCTTTTAAAATAGAGATAATTTTACTTCTTCCTTTCTGATTTAGATGCCTTTTATTTTTTAACTTCTTCTAGTTCTCCTAGTGCTCATAAAAGTGGTGAAAATGAATATCCTTTCCTTATTCCGGCTCTCAGGAAAACCTTTCAGATTTTCACCATTGAGTATGATAATATTAGTTGTGCACTTTCCATATATGACCTTTATTGTTGAACTAAGTTCTTTCTATACTTAATTTGTTGTGAATTTTATTATGAGATTGTATTGAGTTTTGTCAAAAGATTTTTTTATATCTACTGAAATAATTTTGTGTATTTATCCTTTATTTTGTGGTATATCATATTGATTGAGTTGCATATGTTGAACTATCCTTGCACCCCTGGGATAAATCACACTCTGTTTTTCTAGAAGTCTCTTAATGTGCTGTTGAATTTGGCTTGCTAAAATTTTAGTGAGTATCTTTGCATATGGTCATCAGGTGTACTTTTCTTATGATGCGTTTCCGACTTTTGTATCACTGTGATGCTGTCCTCATAAAAGATTTTGGAAGTGTACACTTCTATTTTCTGAAAGAGTTTAAGAATGATTGTATAAATCATACCATCATTGTATAAATACCATCATTCCCTCTTCTGAGTCACTATTAAGACTTGGCAAGTGGTGAGCTTTCCTTTAGTGCAGTAAATCTAATAACTTAGCTATGTTTGATCAACAAGATTTTTAGTTATTTTTTGAGGCATCATTGTCAATGTATTATCCATATATATATATATATATATATTCACATATTACCATTGAGAAAACTGAGGCACATAAAAGTGAACTAATTTGTTCACTGTTTCTAAATTAAGAGACAGAGCTGGGATTAAAACTTAAGTACTTTCTGACACTGAAGTCCAAGCTCTTAAATAGACAGTAGAGACGATGCCACTTCAGTATTCCGAAGGATATTCAAATGACCCTTTCTCCTGAAGCCTTCCTGTCTCCTGCCTAACTTGGGAACACCCTCTACAACATTACTGACATGAGCTCCATATTTTCTGTTTTTAAGTTTCCAAATATTGCTCCTTGCTGACTAAGCCTTCTGCATTACTCAACTAAAGCAAGCATTCTCTAGCATTTATAAAAGAAAAGAATCCAACTTATTAGGAGCATGAAACCACCCCATATTCCCACCCCTGGCCTGAAAGTAAAAGACCCTCACAATCTAGAGTCCTTCCCCTTGGGATAGCACTGGTTTATGGTGGCATGATTTTAATCACTCCTTCTAAACCATGGTTCAGCTAAGCATGTATCCTTGTTTTTCACTTTGTGGTATCCAGAAGAATCAAGTTGAGCCTTGAAGCACCTCCTGATGCTTGAAGCAAACCAAAGCACTCCCAGTTAATACCCAGGGCTAAAACATTTATGCTAAATTTACAAACTTCTGTTCATCAGGGCACAGCCTACTTCCCATTGATTTTGTTCCCTAAGGCTATCACTTCAGATGCTACAATCAGGTTACAGGGTAGAGAGGCATGGAGAAAAATATAATTCATTGACTTGTTTTCTCCTGAAAACCCAGGCAACGGACTCAGAGTCTAACTTCTCTTTTACAATTTTTTAATTTAATAAGCAAGAACACCCTTCTGGCTTAATCATGCTGACCATACAAAGTTAACTTTTAATATATGATCACTATTGAGCCAAAATATAATTAGAAATTCCTTGGCTTCCATTTTTTTGAAAAAGGATAAACGCATAGGGAAGGAAATGATCATACACACGCCAGTATCTTGTCTTTTTTAGATCTAACTTCAAGTTCAAAAAATCACCCAGAGAGTTTTAAGAACAGTTTGCTGTCTCAAAGACTTTAGCATAGCTCTCAAAATCACATAAGCTATATACCTGAGAAGCAAGTTTTCCATCAAAACCGTTGATTTGTAAAAGGGGGAAAAGTGGGGAGGACAAAGACAGCGTTCTAAAACACATCTCTCCACACCTCCCTCCAAATTCATATTAATAAATTTGCTAGTCAATCAAACTACACAAGCATCCAGACTATACTGATCCAATATCTCCATAAGAATTCAAATTGCTCAACATTCTAGCAGAATTCAGATAAAATCAATCTCTATCATTCACTGGTCTTTAACTCTACTGATCTTGTTAAAAGACAGAAATCAATGATGATTTGTTCAGAGTAAGCCTAGATCAGGCTCCTCTACTTCAAAATGAATTCCATAATTTTTCTAGATACAGATACCAAGCTTACAAGACTATAGAGGATAGAATCTCCTACCGTCTATTTTTTTAAATTCAGATATCTACCCAAAACTTATCCATGCCCCCAGCAATTTTAATTGTAACTTTTAGCTCCCTGAAATGAAAATTCACCCAAGTCCAGAGATTTGAGCTCAGTTTCAGACATTAAGTACACACTAATTACCTCCTCCCAAGTCTTATGATTCATTTTACCCTTATCCAGGATGGCTCTTCCTTTCTGAGTAATTAATGTCTCCTTTCTCTTTACACAAATAGAAACTCACTGGTATTTCTTTCCTTAGGGCTTAGTCTATGTCCTAGTTCACTGCTTATTTACACATGCTAACTTCCCTTACTTTAAAACTTCTTAAATGGAGGAACCAAGTATTGCTCATTTATAAACCCTTTCAGAACCTAGCACCACACCTGACATAGATAGAAACACAGTCATTGTTGTAGAGTTGTTGCCAAATGAAGCCATTGAAAAATGACATTTTGAATGTTAGTTCAGAATGACTAATCTGGTTGTGGCATACAGGAGAGATGGAAAAGTACAGAGTATGGGAGCAGGGAAATCATTTAAGTAGCTACGATAATATACTAGTGTGAAATTAGATGGGCCTGAATCAGAATGATCGCTACGGGAATGGAAGTACAGCACCAATATGAGAGAAAATATGGAAAGGAAATAAATCTAGCTTAGCAAGTGATTAGACGTGGGAGTGAATGAAAGTGGCAGAAACAACTAGCTTGTCACCAAAAATTCATGCTCCTTTAGGGTATTGTCAAGAATTCACTGCCCACCTGGAGATAATATTCCCCACCTTGTGCCTAGGTAGAGCTAAACAACTAGCTTTTGCTATTGAAATGTGAAAAGAAGTAATGTGTATCGTTTCTAGGTCAATGTGGTTAAAAAAGAACATAAAAAAAAATTCCATGATCTTTTGCACCATCCATTATGTAGGAGGAAAAAAACTTTTCAGCCTTGAAAAAAGCCTTGTCATCGAGCTACAGCCTACTAAATAAGGACACTGATACTGCACTTTACATGACTATGACATGAATTACTAGTGTGATAGGCACTGAGATTCTGTGTTTTTCTCTTACAGAGCAGCTAGCACTATCTTAATGAAAACAAAAAGGGGCAAGAGAAGTCATGTGTGCTTTTGAGTATATGGTATATGGTGGTATCCAAAGCTTTGAGGTATAGTGGCACTATCTTAATATAATGAAGGGTTTCAAGAAGACAACCATGAAAGAGTGAAATATCAAGTAGCTGAGTGACCATCGTTTGTGGAAAGTGCCAGAAACTGGGAGTCAGAAGGCTCAGCCGTAGGCTCAGAGACTTTCCGTTAAAGTATGTCCTTAAACAATTCACTCCACTTGTCCTCAGTTTCCTTACCTGGATGACAATAGGCAAAAAATAGCTATTTTAATATAAAATATCACTATTATAAATTTATCATTCACTTTTCAAACTAGAACAGATCTTGTAGATCATTTTGGTAAGAAAAACAGTAAATCTCACACTGCAGCTACTAAAACTGGGCATTGTATTAATTCATATAATTTTCATGATATAACACTATTACTATCATCACCAATTTATAGATTAAAACTGAAACACAGATGGGTTCAGTGATTTTCTCAGAGTCACAGCACTACTAAAGTAGGGAAGTAAGGATAAAATCCAGGAAAGCTAGTTCCCAAATCTGTGTTCTTAACCATTAAAAAAAGGTATCCTTTAGGTAGAGCATCTTCATTTTAAATGTGGAAACTCAGGTCATGTCACACAGGTGATTATGCACTAAATATAGAGTACAGTGACAGAGAAGGCAATTTTCTCCCTGGGAAAATTCTAGTTTCTCATAAAAGGCTGGTTCTGCAGAAAATCACTGAGCTGAGAATGCATAAATTACTAAGGAAACTGAACCAGATATTTGAACAAAATTTATGGTGACAGAGAGAAAAACAAAATGAGTCTTACCTTTAATATATCTTTCAAATATAAAACAGAAGAGATAAGCAGATGGATTTATTTAAGGGCTTTCCAGCAGAATTTTTCTTATAGTTGTAAAATACATGATGGTCTCTGGAGAAGTGAACTCTGGTTCCTTGTACCCTTTCTAAAGCAGAGCACAGAAATAGTCCCAGGGTAACTAAAAGACCATAGCAAGTACAACTATCCTGCTGGAAGCTCTTAGCAGGGTAAAGAGAGTATAAAGAGATCCTAGGAGAACCCACAACATACCCCTTCCTCCTAAGGTCTGACATTACTCACCCCTGAGTAACCTGAATACCCAACCAGAACCTCTGCATTTGGTTGAAACCAATTGAACCTCCCTCTTGACAAAGTCACCTATGCACAAAATACCATCTGAAGCCATCACTTGAAAGAATGGGTTTTCCTAGCCGGGTGTGGTGGCACACGCCTTTAATCCTGGCACTCAGGAGGCTGAGGCAGGAGGAGCATTGTGAGTTCAAGGCCGGCTTGGGCTACAACATGAGCACAAGGCTGGCCTGAGCTACATAGTGCGACCCTGCCTCAAAAAACCAGGGCTGGAAGTTTGGCTCAGTGGCTTAAGCACCTGCCCTGGCAGTTGCAAGGTTGTGAGTTCAATCCCCAATGCCCCCCTACAAAAAAGGAAAAAAATGGGTTTTCTTGCCATGAGACCATTCATGAGTACTTATATTCAGATGGGAGAAATCCTATGTTTCTGGATGACCCAAGGGACAACATGGCACTTCTCAGCACCAACTGAACACAAGATCCACCTGTCTTATTCATACCTACTGATCTAGTTCAAGAGCCAGATGGAATGTGAGTCTCCAGATGTCTAATCTGCTTCATTCCATTTCTCACACTGATAAAAACTAGGGTCTATAGGATATTGTACACTTTATATTTATCATCTCTCTATGGACTACGCATTTCCGACAATGCACTGAGTAATTTAACAAGTCTCAAAATCCAAGACAATGTGATAATGATGTCTTTTTTAAAGAGACAAAAATAAACCAAGAGGTTTAAAAAATAAGAAAAAATAAAGGGGCCAGGTATTTAGCTCAATGGCCTAAGTGCCTGCCTGGCAGACGTGAGGCGGTGAGTTCTATCCCTGGTACAAAAAAAAAAAGAAAGAAAGAAAGAAAGAAAAAGAAAAAGAAAAAAGAAAGGGTAGAGGACTTAGATAGCTATGAATGATAAAGAGAAGGAATCTGATTGCCACACCATTTTTCCTGTTCCAAAGGAGGGATCTTTGCTGCAAATACCCACCCAGCCTCTTTACTCCACACTGTGCTCTCTCTTGCATCACCATTCAAATTCAGGAAAGAACACAGGTCCTACTATCAATGGGCTGTTAGATTGGGGATGAATTACAACCTCGCTAGGGTTCAGTGTCTTCACTCAGAAAATGAGGTTGCATTAGAAATGGATGATCTACTGTTTTGAATGTCTATGAATCCAGAAGTTTGCATCCATGAATTTTAACAAAGTACTATTTTTCAAATTGTCAGTCATGATCTATTAGTGGATCATGAAATTAATTTAATGGGTAGGTACCATTCCATTTTAAAAATGAAATAGAATGGTAAAAGTTTGTATAGATTAAGGTACAAACTCAGATCGAAAAGAACAAAATAAGACTGCCTTCCACATAGTAAGGGTGAACACTGTGTATATATGCAGAATCATAATACAACATTTATTTCTAACTATGGGGCATAGTCAAGTATGATCAAAGTCCAGCTTTAACCTATAGCCTTCTATGGCACATTATAATGGAGTTTTACAATAGTTTCCAAATATTTGCTTTCTGTTTTGTCTGCAGTATGATTTACTCTTTTTCCTTTGACATCTATTCCCCAAGACCAGGGTTTCCCATCCCCTTTCCCTTTCCCACTTGCTCAATATCCCTTTCCTGGGGAATATTCTGGAGCTTCTGCAGAGGGGAATTCTGAAGGAAAAGAAGGTGTCAAAGGTGTTGGACAGAATTACATGACATGTTGAGTTTAAAACATCTGGTTTCCTGAAAGAAAAAGCACAAAGGATATTGAAAGTCTAGTTGGGATGATATTGGACACCTGGAGATTCTGGACAGTAATGACATTGTCTGGGAGGGACAAGGGGACATCTTACAATTACTTGCATCTCTGGCTCTTTGGCTTTCTCCTTGCAGGGAGGTGACTAATGCAAATGTGTCACAGTCTCTAAATAAGGATCTCTCAGGAAGGCCCTATTTTGATGGAAGTGGGAGTGATTTCTACTTTCCTAAAGGTTGCTGCCCAATGGAAGTCATCTAAAAATGTACAAGAAATTCAAGTTTGGAGAGCAAACTGAGGATGAGATTGTCTAGCCTATTCCCCAAAAAAGGTACCCCTATCCCACCAGTTCAAGTTTCAACAGAAGAGACAGGAACTCCAAAGAATTGGATATAGTGTCATGATTCCAGAGTCTCCCATGAGAAGATTTCTAATTGTTGACTCTAGTTAACCTCTTGGATACAAGATATTTGACTTTCTGCTCAATTTAAGGTTTGATGTCAAAGTCATTGACTAGAAAATAAAGCTCCTTTTGCTATCAGATTCTCAGTCACTCATATGTCTGAGATGAAGGTCGATCAAAGCATTTGACTGAGAACTTTAATTCTAAATCATTTGGGTGGAAATTTAAGCCACAGCATTCTAATTCTTCCTATCAGCCTGGTCTTGGGATAGATTGGGTTGGAGTAATGTTCAGGAAATTATTAATAATGAAAAAACATTGTTCTCAGCAGCCACAGTCTATTAAAGGTATCTGAAATATAAGTGCAATCTCATGGGTTCGGCATAAATATTCTCTTTTGTTCTCCCAAAAATAAACTGGTACCTCCTTCAGGGTTGGCAGATAGAGGTAAAGCAAAGGTATCCCCTAGGTTCTAATTGGCTCCCTGCATTTAGCTCTGTGCAGAGGATCACAGTGTCCATTTCAGATCTGCCTGTCCCTGATGCCTTGTCAAGTACTACTGTGTTAAGCAGCCCCTGGTGGCTTTATAAAATGGTTAACCTGCTATTGACCTGCTTTGTGTCACTGGTGCTCAGGGGCAGTGTCTCTAGCTAAATACTTATGAGGCCCAAGGTAGATTATAATAAAGATTATAAAGGCACAGCCAAGACTTAATGGCTCCCAAATGTCTCATTGTACATGGAGCAGTTGCTATCAGAGGAGTAGCAATGAGTCCCTTCATAGATGTCTGCAGGGCAGTTCAGTAGCAATGACTCCAGGGCCACTCTACCAAGCACACCCCTTTCTTAGATCTCTTAATGAAAACCCAATGGCCCACTTAGAATCAGTATCACATTTTGACAAAAAAACCCCACACCTTTCCTTAATTAATGCTCAACTCCAATGGTGTGCATGAATTTTTACAGGTAAAATCTCATCTTTATTTGAAAAATGATTTACTAGGAATTATCATTCTGTGTGTTCAACTGGGCAAAAGAGCACCATTTCTGCTCTGGCCAAAGTCAAGTAAGTTCAGCACTTGCAGTTAACAGAACCAAACCATTAAAGAGATACTTAGTTAAAATCAACATAGACATCATATGTAAGGCAAAGAAGCCCATCGAACATGACAAGAGAGGTCACTGACAAAATGCATTTAGGCAGAGCAGAAAAAGGTGCTAATATTTTTGAGTCATCACTATGTCATGTACTATGTTAGTTCTCCTTTAACCTTTATAAAAACAATGGAGGGAAAGATATCATCTGTATCTCCTGAGAAAGATGATGATTAGTGAATTTTAAGTAACTTATCCTAGTATCTATTTTCTATAAGTATTGCAAAGATTAAATGAGATGACACAAGTAAATTCTTGGAACTCAGTATGGGTCTGAATATATACTGCATAATAGGGTAGATATTCTCCACCTTGAAAAGCCTGTTACTATTATTGTTAGCTGAGTAGACATTTGTCACTGGAAGAGTACTAATGGACAAGTTAACAAGGCAGCTTTGACCTGCTTTGATCAAAGAATGAACAGAAAATCTGAAGAATGAATAGATCTTCCAAATATTCCCCATAAAGAGTATCTTCTTAATGGAAAATACTAGAACTGTGAACCATTGCCCACTCCATCCTCAATTCTCCCCTTTAAGATAGGTACTTTATCAGGCCCCTTTGACCCAACCTGCACTGGGCCCAGGTGGTTAGAACACGGAAGGTCACTGTGGTAGTTAATTGCTACCTGTTAACTTGAATAAGAAATGCCTAGCAAATTCATTTAGTGCAGTTCTGGGTGTGTCTGGATGACTGACTTACCGAAGAGGGAAGACCCAACCTGGGTATGGTTGGGACCAACCAATTGAGGAGTATAGCCTAAAGAGAATAAAAAGGAAAAGAAGAAAGTCACACTTCTGCTTCTTCAG
Organism: Dasyprocta punctata; assembly: GCA_004363535.1. Lineage (NCBI taxonomy): Eukaryota > Metazoa > Chordata > Mammalia > Rodentia > Dasyproctidae > Dasyprocta > Dasyprocta punctata. The sequence goes on along the minus strand of RJWM01011336.1, from coordinate 48,329 downwards.
AGGAGCTCCAGTCTTCACCATCATCTGTGGATATCTGTCTCCAGGATTCCAGCTCAGTCTGCAGCCTTCCAACACAGACCCTTCAGCTTCCCAGTACAGACTCATGTGGGACTTGCAGTGAGCATGAGGTCTTTGACCTTTCACTGGATCCTTTTGCCCTCCAACACGAAAAGAGCCCTTTTGCATTCTTCCATTCTTGAATCTACAGCTAGCCATTGTAAACCTACCTTGTAAATCTTTTATATATCACCTGTATTTCTGTTTTTACATTAAATCTGTTCCTCTAGTGAACCCTAACTGATATAGTCAGAGACTGTCCGATGGCCAGAAACCAGGATGCGTGCTTGATGATGAGATGAGCCAATCAGTTGTCCTCCAGGAATTTGAATTTAAAAGCCCCAACTGGAAGCAGGATCACTGCCAATCAATCATAGGGCAAATGTGAGCCTATTGAATTTAAAAGAGAGAAGTAGACAAGAAAATAGTAAGAAAAGAGCTCATAAACACAGGGAGAGAAACCATATAAGAGACTGAGAGGTATGACCACATACTCTCCCCAAAAGCTGTCTTGGATCCAAAATCTCCTCCCATTTTCAGAACTGAATATAAGGAAAACCTCATTTTTGGATTCCCAAGACAACCCTGAATTTTTACCATAAACTCACATTTTCTTGGGTGAGACTGAATAAGTATTTCTTGCAAATAAATGAGCCTGACTAAAACACAGGCTTTTAACAAAAGTTGAACAGGGAGTACAATAATCCAGTCTCTACATGGCAGGCATTGTGTTGATGAGTAAGGGAAATCCAATACAGAGAGCAAAACCAGACTGCCTAACACACATCGACTTGTATGTATCTCAAAGGCATTATGTTGAGTGGAAGAAGCCAGTCTCAAAAATTTTTACAATTCCATTTATGGGTCATTTTGAAAAGACAAAATGATATTGATGGAGAACAAATCAGTGGTCCCCCTACTCACCTTCAGACTTGCAATGATAATGGCTCCCTGTTATTACTAACTCAGGGTGCCCATCCTACCTTCCAGTTCCCTGCATCCTGCTCACATCTTTGTAAATAGTATTTCAATACACTGAGTTATATCTGCTTTTCACCAGGACCCTAATGATTCAAGTGTCATCTAAATGCCAGACACAATGCTAATCTCTGGGTCTCCCAATACAGATTAGACAGAGGTCCCCTAGGACATTACCTTGCAGAAAATGACAAGTGCACAACAGTAGACTCTAACACAGGCTGGCATGTGCAGTCAGGGAGCTAGGCACAGAGTTGTGCTTTCCAAAGCCAGTTTCTAAAAACTAAGCTGGGATCTGCCTCTCAGTACAGCAGTGGAGAACTCTCACTGTGCATTGCAAAAAATCCAAAGAGAATGCTCTTTATCCATCTTGCTGACTTTTTCACTGGTCTTTGAATAAAAAAGAAATGACTTGTTTGAGGCTTCTAGTTCAGAGCTGCAGAAACAAGCAAATTTAACATGAAACACTATCTAACAGATAGTATTCTTCAGATTTTTTCAATAGCTCTCCACTGCCTTTTAAATCAGTTTTTAACTTGTGGCTACCTTTATGACTACTAATTCTTTCCCTAATTTTTGCTAATTTCTTGGAAATGCCTAACTTTTTGACTTAAAAAATATCAAACTTGTTTGCAAACAAGAAGGCTTTTATTTTTCTCATTGACAAGAAAGTTAAAGATTGGCTATTTCTGGTATTATTTCAGCAGCTCAAAAATGATACCATGGACCTAGTTTCCTTCTATACTTCTGTTCTGCCAATCTCAACATGTTCTCTTTTCATCTTCATGCTGCTCCCTTGTGGTCCCAGGATGATAGCCATGCTACAGGCATCAGAAGCAGAAATGAAAATAATTATAGTACCTACCTCATAGAGTCATAAGGATTTAAAGAAATATAAATATAAGGTACTTTCAATAGTGGCTCATAAGTATTCAATAAATACTGTGAAAAATAATATTTGTTATTGTTACAGGTTTTTATTTTATTATTATTATTATTATTATTGTTACTGAAACTTGAAGTAGCTTCAGCATCACAGGTAGTAACTGAAAGACCAAGAGAAGATTGAGCGTTAATAACCAGTTTGCAATTTTTCCTCTTCCATGGCCTAGCTGGGTGAATTTGAGTAAGTCATCTTTCCTTCTCTGGCCTCAGGAGTATCCGTGATGGCAATATACGAGGTTCCTTTTAGCTCTAAAACTATAATTCTAATCCCAAAGTTTAGCCACTGATGCATTTTTTGAACCATCTATCCAACCCCCTAAACTTTGGGGTATCCAGCTCTCACTTCCCAGATTCTATTGACTACAGAGCAAGGATGAGTTCACTTACAAATGAAGAATCTTGAAGCACAGAATCCAGCCTAGGAGACAAACTTAAACTCACCTTAGGTACAAAACTCAACTTGGTTTCTTTTAACACAGATGGCCAACTTCAATTTTTGCTATACCCATTTCACTCCCAAGAAGATTATGCCCATGTCTTTGACTATTCATAGTAGCTATAACATGGGAGTAACTACAATGTACCACAAACTTGGTATGCATTACTAATAATATTTTAACAAAGTTACAAAGTAGCTATTGTTGTTGTATTTTCCTGACTGACAAAGTCTGAAAATTTTAAAATAAAATGTCTAAGATCACATGACAAAAGTCATGGGACTGCTCTCCCAGAGCCCCTGAAATAGTAGCTCATTGTGCATCCTATTGCTCTCCTGCCAGTCACCATCAGAGGTCTCACCTATGGGTTCGGCCTCACCTCAAGCTTCCAAACTAGTGCTGTTTCTGGACTAGGTATATAAAGGGAAACACTTAATGCCAAGTATCGAACAAGTCCATTCGCTTTCTGACCATGCATCCTGATTTTACCTATCTCTTCCTTGTTATCGACAACTGCCTGGCACTCTGGCCTCAGGACAGGACCCCAGTATCTACTATCTAGGACCCCAAATATAATATTGCTTTTAAAGGCTCTCTTTTTGTCTTCTCTCTGTAAATGGTTGGCAGACTCCCCATGTCTGCCCTTAACTAACCCGATGCCTACTGCTTCTTTCTCTGTATTTTCACTTATTTACTGAACCCTGCTATCAACCAGTCCCAGGTTTCAAGACTTATTCTTTCTCCAGGGCCCAAACATACTATGTTCACACATCCCTTTCTGCCACCTAGACATAGCTAACCTATTTCTGATTGTTGGTTACTCACTATAGAATTTAAAAGTGAGTCTTTACTATTAAAACATTTTTCGCATCCTAAATCAGGCTACAATTTTAATTAAGAATGTATTTATCCCTTTTCTAGCCCTAGGTGAGATGTGGTTTATTGAATCCTCCATGCCAGGATAGACCATTCATCTTAATGATTCGTTCAAAATATATCTCTATGAAGGGAAAAGCATCACACCAGAGAATAGCTGAACAAATAGATAGAAAGAAGAAATTATAAACACTAAAGATTTTTAAAAGTCAATGGATTTCCTATGGATTTAAACAGACCTAGGTTTAAATCCTATCCTCACTTCTTATGTCCTACCTGTCCCTCGTTTCTTGGTATTTATCCAGAAATATTGACATCAGGGCCTTGAAGAAGTATCTCCTCAAAATTCTATTATTTGCAGCATCATTCATAATAACTAAGATATGGAAACAATCTAAATTCCATTGATGGATTAATGGGTAAAGAAAATGTGTCATGTATATGCAAAGACACATTACATGACCTTTAAAAAGAAAGAAATCCTGTCAGTTGCGACCTTAGGCTAGGTGAAACAGCTCCCACACAGACAGATAAACATCACATGATTCCTTTTATATGAAGCATCTAAAATAATTGAACTCATGGAAGCAGAGAATAGAGTGGTGGTTGCCAGGAACTTAAGGGAGGAAGAAATGGGGATTTGTTGTCTAATGGATGCTATTGTTGGGTAACAAGTGTCTTCCAAAGCCTCACAAGTTAAAGGCTTGGTGCATAGCCTATAGTGCTATTAGGAGCTTGTGGGACCTTTAGGAAATGGAGCCTGGAGGAAGGGAGATAAATCATTGAAGAAGACATTGAAGTCCTACCTCCAAACATGCCATGAAGTAGGCATCTTCATCAGTTAAATATGCTCAGCCCTGATGTGCTGCTTTGCCACAGGCCAAAACACGATGGGATCCAGCACCTATGGACTGGAACCTCTGGAATCATGAGCCAAAATAAACCTTTCCTCCTTAAATTTTGATTTATCTTAGGTATTTGTAATAATGATAGATAGCTGACTACTAGCAAAATAGGTAAAGAGTTTCATTTACACTAAATAAATAAATTCTAGAGAGCATCGTACACCCTCCTGCCTATAGTTAACAATACTGCACTGTTCATTTTAAATTTTTGCTAAAAGGGTACAGTTTATGTTAAGAAGTCTTACAATGGGAGAAAACACAAAGGGTTGAAGAAAATTTTGGAGGCAATGGGTATGCTTACAATATATTTTGAAGGAAGCAGTGGTTTCATAGGTGTAAACATATGTCTTAGTTAATTTTCTCTCATTGCTGAGACAAATACTTGACACCCAAAGTTTAAGGGGAAAAGGCTTACTTAGATCTAATTTGTAGAAGTTTCAGTCCATAATCGGCTGGCTGCAAGGCAGAGTGGCACAAGGCAGAAGGACAACAGTTCATGGTGGTGGAAAACAGCAAAAGCAACAAGCAAGGAAAGAGAAGACAAACCTCTTTGTGTCCCTTATATTGCATGCAGGCTACTCACCCTAAGCACTCACACCCTTAATCCCAGCCTTGGACCAGGGATCAATCACAAACTCCAGACTCAGTTACCTCTGGAAAGCCCATACTCCCTGCTCCATGACTACATAAGGGCTTTGCAGGGACATCTTGACACAAACCATAACAACATATATCTAAACTATAAAATGGCATATATTAAATGTGTGCAGTTTTTGAAATAAAAATATAGTTACCAAGTTCTTCATCATGTTTCCTATTGAAAGGTAGATCTATATTCTGGATGTCATGGTTGCCTGATCAATAGAATATGGCAGAAGTGAGATTATTCCAGTGTCTAGCACCAGGCCTTGAGAAATGTCATCATCTTCTCCCTTTCTTGTAAGATGCTTAATCCCAGTCACTGTGCTTTGAGGAAGCCAAAGTCATCACCTACAGAGCTCACACGGAGCAAAATCAAGAGTTAGCACCCATTTTCCAGATGTGGGATGAGTTGAGTGGAAGCAGATCATTCAATTCCAGTGGAGTTGCTCTGACTGACACTTAAACGAGTTGGCCCCACCTAGTCCTGCCCAACTTGCAAATGGAGGTGCAAAATACATAATGTTGTTTCAAGCCACCCAGTTTGGGATAGCATTTTATGCAGCAGTAGATAATCGGAACACTAGTTGCCAAGTCACTTACCCGTCAGTTTTCATATTTCTATGTATAAAATGAGGGTGATAATATTTAACTCATAAGGGTCACCACAAAGGGGTTAATGAGATAGTGGACATGAATTTACCTTATTGAGTTAAGAAGTATCCTAAAGAGGATACTCAAAAATGCAATTTCAGGTCGAGTTCATAGATACCAGCTCCTACAGGTCAGTGTACTCAGTTACACCTGAGTGAAAGGAACTGAGCTCTCATACTCTTGAACCTACCTGTCATTGGTTAAGGTTCAGTTCTAGGAAACATAAATACTCAGGCACCTCTGGCTCTCTGTATGACAAAGTAGGGTCCAATAGCCTGAAGGAAGTAGCTGAAGGCAGTTCTTCAAATGAGAGCTGCAGGCGATGGCTGTTGGAAGTGAAAGAACCAAAGTTCTGATTGTTGCTCCCCCAGGTCCCCCCTCCAGCTCACAGACACAGACACAGACACACACACACACGCACACACACACACATACACTCCTTGGGTGGGGCTTTAATATTTTCCACTACATAGAGATGCTTAAAGCGTGCTTGTTCTCATGAGGCTGGATCTCTCCTCTGTTCCTCATGAGGAAAGTCAAACTGAATGAATTAGGAGACACTCTTCCATGAGAAGATTTACACCACTAAGACAGGAAGCAGTAAATAAAAGCAACAGATTAGTGCAATATTACTAAATCCCATCATTTAGGCTCCCATCTGGCAGATTTAACAAATGAGATCTATCTCTTCTTGGTGGCTGCATTAGAGTAAGTACCATCTAAATCAGGCCAGCAGAGAATCAAGTGACCTGATGGATAACTATCTTTTAGCTCTGTAGCAGTAATGCATGGAATATTTGAAGGGATTTGTGCCAAGAATCAGAGAATGCAATGTTTGTCTTGAATTAACTAATTTTTATAATCAGTGTACTGTGAGTGATACACTCCTGCCAAAGTAGATTTGTGACCCGCCTGAAGTACCAATTATGTTCCAATTTAAACAGTAAATCTATTTGGTAACATGAGGTGTTGCAGCAATTTTAACACATCAGTAAAGATGGAAATCACTTTATTTTACTTAGCATGTGGCAGTAAGCTTTGTAAATAAAACAAGGAAATACTATACAGTGCTTCCGGGGCCAGGCTAGCCTTTTGTTTCAACCTCTCAATATCATGGCTACTGGTTGAGGGCAGTGTTTGACTCTGGAGAGATTCCACTGACACAAGCTGAACCTGGTTTTCCCTGGGTCACTAACCCTCTTGATTTGCTGGGAGAGTAGGATTTGTTCAGGGCATCTTCTAGGTGGGTAGATGGACTGAAACTGTGTTTTAAAAGTATGTCAGGCCTTGCCAGACACATTTGCTCAGCCAGTAATGTAGACTGGGAGGATATCAGCATTTTTACTTTACAAGTAAGGAATGCACATAGACAAGAGACTTGGTAAAGATATAAAGATATAGCTGAGACTTTAATTCTAAGTCTTCCATCCATAAATCCTGATTTTTCTCTATCAAACCATGCATCAACACCAACTTTTAGTATTAAAGAGGAAGAGAAGAAACTGAGCCCAAAATAATGAAAGAATTTCCTCCAGGGTTATTTCAAGGCTGTGTTCTACAAACTTGGCCCAGTTGAGATGGGGGAGTATAAACAGATAAAACTCTAGTCAATTCCATCCTACCATTCATGGTCCAAGCAAGCATCTAACATGAGTTGACAGTAGTTTTCTGTGATCCTCATATTGCTATACTAAGCAGAGTGGCACATTTTCCAAATGGCTAGGCTAACTCCAGACTCTTTCTTGATGACCTCCTCAACTTTGACACCAAATCATAAAACTATCAGATGGAAATGTCACATTTTGTCAATAACTGGCAGTCATGACTGGAACAGCACAGACTAATAAGAGGAAGTAGCAAGAGACCAAAAATGAATCTGAAGGGAACAAAGTGATCTCTAACCAACAAGAAAACACAGCCTAAACATCAGAGAAAATCAATGGGGTGAAAATGGTCTGCTCAGGAAAATCGACAGGGTGCAAATCAGTTGCGTTCATGGTCTGTAGCCTTGTGCCTCGCCCTGACCCCAAAGTTGAACTACAGCATGCCTGCTATCCAAAGACAGCTCCTCACACCCATTTTAACTGCTTCCCCTAGCATCTGCTTATTTACCAAAATGTATATTTAGACATGAAAATGCCCTCAATCTTGACACATGGAATTTTTCTTTCCTTCTTGGTCTCCACTTTTGCCTAGGACCTCAACATTTTACATTTAGATTATTTCCAACAACTGCTCCCTTTGCCTCCATCTGTCCTTCATATGTCTCACACGCAAAGCTCAGAATAACCTGCCTCCTTGTCTCGCATTTCTCCCCTCCATGAGTCCTCTGCCAAACAAGCAGATCTCTGGAAACACAAAACCTTTGTTCAGGCTGTTCCTTGGAATGCCTGTTTTCTTCTTCCTCCACAGATTCAGATCTTTCACTCCTTTTGGAGTTGAGCTACATACAGTACTCTCTTCTCTACCAGGCCTTCTCCCAAAGACCTCTTCTCAGCACCTACAGAACTTTTCTTTGCAACTCTCATTCATACATTAAGCACACATCCACTTCCACAGTTAGCAGGCTGGAAGTGGGAGAGTGGGAAGGTACCCTAACAATATTCTAAACTACTGGAGGAAGGCAGCATGTGGCGGCGCATGCTTAGGGGTGAGGATGCTTGGTTTCTATCCAAACTCTCCCTCTAATTACTGTGGTTCTCTAGGCAAGTGATTAAACTTCTCAAGGCTTTATTCTATAAAATGAGATACTATTGTGGGAGATCTCTAAACTCCTAAGGCAAAGATTGTGTCTTTTTAATATCCCTCAGAACACTTAGCTATTTGCCTTTACATTTCTTTAAGCTCGTGAGAGTCCTTTTTCACATTTATTAAATAGGATTGATAATAATACCTTCTTCATAGAATTTTTGAAAGGCTGAAATAAAATGCTGGTTGCAAGGTACTTACCAGAATCCTGGCATGAAGTAAGGGTTTAACAAGTCTCTGTTGTTATTATTAAAGAAATAGAAGGGTACATTTAAATGTCTGTTGAAAAAGTATATAAAAAGAACCTTTTTAAAAATGACTACTTATTGAGGCCAAAAACAAAAAAAGAAAGAAAGAAATTTCAAGTAATATTTGCTATTCAAATAATAACACATATTATCTTTCCTTTAAAAATAGAAAAATATTTTCCTTCCCTTTCTCTGAACTAAAAATTCACATTATAATTGGCCTTCTGCAACTGTGTTGAAATCAGATGCTCAGAGCTACTTCTGCAGCTGACCACCATGGCCAGGGAGCCCCAAGGAGGCCAGGGAAAGGTGCACTTGTTCTCTCAATACAGTGCTTCTGAAAGTCAAAGCCATTGCTCCTCCTGAATGCAAAGTCCCATTTAAAGAAGCTTTAGTCACTTTAACCTGAGACACAAAAATGGCATTGCTCGAGAGTAAAGCAAGTTGACAGCTGCAGTGCAGAAGGCCCTCGTGCCTGGCTGATGTGATGTCAAAATGTCAGTGAGCTCACTGAGTGAATCCTTCTCTTTCTCAAAGCAATCACACTTACTGTGCTTCTCACAGAGTCATAAGATGGAGAAATCTCACTCGCTTACTTGGTGTTCATTTACTAAGACAGTCAAATCCAAAGCAGAAGATGTGTGCCCTGAGGCAGGTCCCCAAGGGTAAGATCATACCCTTAGCTACTAGTCAGAGCAGAAAAAGAAGAGACCCAACTCAATCAAATGGAAAGTTTCAGGAGGAACTATGATAAAGCCAATTGTCCCTGTGACTAAAGGGCAGGATGATTTTGCCATAAAAAAAGACTCCAGAGAATAAGGTTAAGCTACTTGGAACAAATCTGTAAATCAGAATTTATTGCATTCCAGAATTTTAAAACCTAGGCTAGATTTAGAGAGAATGATAATATCCACCTCAGCAATACATCAACTTAGTAAGTCTATAAAAGAACACAAAGAAAAAATCTCTACTACTGCTTATGGTTCCAGATTTTTAAAGTATTGCTGTAAATTCCAACAAAACAAAACAACAACAACAACAAAACCTGCTTCATCACCTTTGACAGAATTCCACTGGGCTGAGAGGCAGACATGAATGAAAGCTATACAGTGTGATTTTTTTATTGTTTTGCAGTACCGGGGATCAAACTCACAACCTCACACTTGCCAGGCAGGTGCTTAAGCCACAGAGCCAAACTCCCAGCCCTATTTTTTTGAGACACTATGTAGTTAAGACCGGCCTGACTCACATTGTAGCCCAAGCCAGCCTCGAACTCACAACACTCCTTCTACCTCAGCCTCCCAAGTGCTGGGATTAAAGGCATGCACAAGCATGCCTGGCTACAGTGTAATTTTAAAAGAAATACGCACTTTAAAAAAAATGCATTACTCGGAAACTACATTATAGATGAACAATTAGTCACAACTAATCTATAAAGGAATTGTCACAGTATTTCCTTAATCTAAAAAGGCTTAGGATGGACCTTTCATTTCACAGAACACACATCACCCCTGTGGTCTGGCCTATTCCAAACCTTCATAGATCCACGGTTGAAATGGCAGCCACAATGCTTTCTTTTCTTTTTTCAGGTCTACAAGGAAGGCAGTACAATTACAAGCTTCTTGAGGTCTCCCTGCCACAGTCAGATAATGTGATATCTAGGAATAAGGTCAACCACCACTCAGTTGCTTTTCAATTATCCTGTATTTTTACAGGGTAAGCATATGACAGTGAATACATCATGCACATAAAGAAACTTAACAAAAATTTAGTGACAAGAAAATACTGAAAATGTATACGGTCTACCACAGTGACATCTACAGTAGAACAAGTGAGAAAGGAAAGAAAATGTTATAAAGGATTCTGTATCACATTGCAAAAAAAGTGTTAAATGTAAGGTGTAAGAATTGAACTGTCGTTGCTCTGCCTATCAACAATGGTCAGAACATGCTTAAGTTCTTGCTCTCTGTGTTAGTTACTTTTCTCATTGCTGGGACAAAACACCCAACACCAAAGTTAAAGGAAAAAAAGTTTATTTAACTCACAGTTTGTAGAAGTTTCATTTCATAATTAACTGGCTCCAAGGAAGGGTGGCATAGCAGATAAGCATCATAGAGAAGAAACGGCTCACAGAGGGCAGAAGGTAGCTAAACAACAAGGAACAACCACAGCTCTTTCTATCCCTTATATCTTATCCAGGCTACTTAGGGTAAGTAGCATTCACACTCTTAATCCTAGGGTCCTTGATCCTACATTGCACCATAAATCAACCTCAGTATCACACACTCTAGATCTGGCCACCTCTGAAAAAGCCCCACCTATGACTGCATGAGGTTTTGGGAAACATCAAAACACAAACCATAACACTCTCTAAACCTCAGTTTCATCACCTACAAAACTGAGAAAACAAGAAAGTGTCCTGTGAGACTTTGGGTATGGATTACTCCCACAAAACTTGTGTGTTGAAAACTTAGTCTCTTGTTGGTGGTGCTGTTGGGAAGTAATGGAAACTTTAGGAGGTACCCGTGAGACATAGTAGAACAAAGTCCATCACTAGAGGTGTTTTCTTGAAGGACCACTGGGGCCCCGGCTCCTTTCTTTCTCTGTCTTCTTTTCTCTGTCTCTTTCTGTTTCCCTGGCACCATAATGTGAACAACTCTGCTTCATCATTCTCTCCACCAAGACACTCTGCCTCATCATAGGCCCAGTAACAACAGGGCCAAGCAACCATGAATGGAAACCTCTGAAATTATGAGCCAAAATAAAGCATTTCTCCTTTGTTTTCCCCAGTTATTTCATCACAGCAATATAAAACTACTAACACAGCCCTCCACCCCTTATTCATATTTCACATTCACACTGTTTTGTGGAGGTTTTTTTCATTCAGAATCTCAAGAAGCATAGTAAGAAGAAAACCAGTATAGACTCAGAATCCTGATATTTACAGATTTCCAAATCTATTTTGAAGATCTGTTGTTTGTATTAATATTTTCTAGTCTCAGCGTGGCCTGTATGGTCCTGAGCATGAAACAAAGAATCAGTACCCGAGTCAGGGAAGTCCCACAGTATGGTATGAATTTAACACAGAGCTTCCAGTATGGAAGCTGGGGCTAAATAAATTGGGATTACATCTTTTCATCTGCTCTGGCTATTAACAAGAAGAACTTTCATTTTTATGCAGAAAGCCCACTAATAGCCTTGTCTCTTGAATGTTTGTCATATCCTAAAAGGGGAATATTAATTAAATAGGCTTTCCTTGCTTCTGTAGCAGAAATGCCATATTCTGTGATATATTCTTCTCCTTGGCAGGGTGTGTGTGTGCATGTGTGTGTGTGTGTGTGTGTGCATGTGTGTGTATATGCATGTGTACCCATGCATTCATGGGAAACATGTCAACCTCAATGAAAATTCCCTGGGTCTAAAAGGTCACTGAAACTCTGAAGGAGAAGAAGGCAAGGGTACAATCTCAATCCTGATCTCTTCTTTGTGCCATTGGGAATTCCCTTCCTGACCCACAGTAATGGTCTCTGTGTTTCATCAAAAGTGATTTCAACCAGCCTGGTGCCCCTCCCTTCTCTTCAGTGTCCAGTTCCCATGTGGGGGAGGCTGCCAGCCAAGGGACCAATTAGTGTCAACTGTGATGTCAACACTTGGCTAGTGAGTCCTGCATTCAGTCACATCTTCCTAATGAAGCTCTGAACTTTTTAATTAGGATCTGCTCTGACTATTCTATCCTTGTCACATCAGCAATAGATTGGAACACAAGGGAGAAAATTTTCATTGAATCCATGCCATAGCATTTGCCCTGTAAATTGTGTAAATTGAGACAAGTGAGATGCACTCATCTTGTTAATGTATGGAAATAAGAAGTAATACCATTCTCACTGCATCTAGGTGGAGGTCTAAAGACACAGTCATGCATAAAACAAAGGACTCCTTTTCCTCCTTGTTCAAGCAGCTGTTTGCTCACCATCTCTTCCTTTTAAGACATGCTTAAGCTATGCTTAAGGTCATTGTCTTCAGAATCAAAAGATTCTGCATTTGAATTCTGGCTTGGCCTTTAGATGATTAAATGGAAATAATAATGCGGTTATGATTAAAACAAACAAAATTAATATATTGCACTAAGTACAGTACTAAATACTCAATAAAGAATCCTCCTTATTACCATTGTATCTCAATGTCCTGTATTCTAAATTGAAAGAAGAATTCAATTCTGTGATAAAGTACAGCCTTGTCTTCCATTCCTTCCCTTTCTCCTGTTGTTCAGTCCAGACCCTTTCTTCTTTGTAACCCGATTCTCACTACTCCTTATATAACACAGATTTTACCCACCTCATTATCCCAATTGTTCTCCATAAATTCCAGTTAGTAGGTTGTTTTCAAAAAGTGTGGCTATCAAGTGTGAACACCAAGCTCATCATTACAAAGTACAATGGGACTTTTATTTCCTTTGAACTGAATACCTTGCTCACAAGTTCAGTTCCAAATCCATTAACTTTTCAGCAGCCAGATTCATACAAGGATGAAAAAGGGCCCTTTCAGCCCAAGGGCCAAGAAAAAGTGATTTATTTGAAAGAAATCACCTAACTTCACCCATTTCAGTTTTTATTAAATGGTGAGGAAATGAGATGCTGGAATTATATAATTTGTGCTTATTACATTTTTTTAAAAGGTTAAGGTGCCTATCACAAAATATAAAACAGCAATCTAAATCTTTGCTGCTGAAATTTTGGGAAGGAGATTTGGAAATTTTGGAAGACATTCACTCTGCTGGAGTCCTGGGAGAAAAGCAGAGTACTAGGAAGAAGTCTGACCATCAAAGCAAATAAAGATGAAGAGTAAAATTGAACCCTAATTTCACTGATTTCTCTTTTCCTGTTCAAAAGAAAATGTGGGTCTTTTCAATGGCTAAAATTGCCTTTAAAAAAGCAAGTATGATGAGCCTTCTTTCTTTTTCTAAAGATGATCTTTTTAAACACTGCCCTTTTGGCCTTGACTCCATCACACTTCCTCCATAAAGATGCCCAACCAGGATATGGTGCCCATCAGCAGAGAGGAAAGTTGCAATTACTGCATGTGGTAATAGCACAAGAGAAGATTAACTGGGAGCAAGATTCATGTAGCTTTTTCTATTTCTCCTTTGAGTCACTTCCCAGGTCAGTAATAATACCTTTAAAAATCTGGCAGGGATTTCTATACTACACGCCATCCCTATCCGTGTGCAGTATTTTGTAACTGGCAAATCTGCAAAACCGATCCTTGCAGAGCCAAGCAGAAAAGGAAGAAGAAGAGGAGCTTCATCAGAAAGAGCAATGTGGCAAAAACAGATGAAGTTCCAGATGATGACAGAGATATACAAATAAAGAAAGATTTTCACTGATAACTTGGAGGTAAGTAAAAGTTCTTTAACTCTCATCCAAAGGCAGAACCAAGAGAGAGGGTAAAATTATCTGTCCTCTCCACCTAATCACAGAACCAGAAACAGAGGTCCAAGCATTCTAAGCCATGGACTATCTTTATGATCTGTAATGGGCAGACAGGGAATAAATGAAAAAGAAGGAGGGTGGGAAGGGGAGAGATTATTGTGAAGATCAAATATAGTGAAACATACAAAATCCCATTGCATTATCTGATTCATAATAGAGGTTCAATAAATGTCAGGTTTTCCTCTTTCCCCAAATTAGGCATTCTACACTAGTTTTTAATAATTCTCCCTACTGTCTCTCACTCTCTAGGCCCTGGCTTTTCATTGTAAACTTTTAAAGGGCAGACTCTGTGTTTGATTGATTGAGGAAACCTCAGTGGCTTACATAGCTCCTGGCACAAGGGAAATGTTCAATAACAAAATGAAAAAAAAATCCACTAATGAACTAGTGTGTAAATGGGTGGATGAATGAATGAATAAACAAACAAATGAACTAATGATAGCAACAGTTTTGATTTTGGGAGGAGATATATATATATATACTATATATATATGATATATATATTATATTTATATATATATATATATATATATATATAGTCAGGTTTCAGAGCAGCAAATAGAAATTACTCCAGGTAATTCAAGCAGAAAGCTTAATTAAAAGTATTAAGGACTTAACAGACATTGGTGGGACTAAAGGTGGACCAGTCAGAGCTGCCCTCGACTATAGATTTCAAGTTCACCTCAACCTGAGTCCCCCCCAAAAATGGTTCATAGATAATCTACTTTTTTATTCATGTATATTTTTGTTATTTTAACAAATGTTTGTTTGCTCATTTAGTTATCCACAGATCAGGAAGTTACAGCTTGGCCATGGCCATGGCCACTTGCCTTCCTACTGCCTTCCTACCAACAAAGCTGGTGACATCGTAGACGGGCATCCCAATCCCATCACACATCTCGTGCAATCCTCATGTCATGACCGGCTTGGCAGCAACAACAATGGTAGAAAATAGTATCTACTTCTTTTCTTTCAAATTTCAACCCAAGGGTATGAAACTGACACACCAAAATTTTCACCCATGAATCCATAATGGGTAGCTTTTATAACTTTCTAACATATCAAACTAGAAAGAAGGTGGAATATAGGCTGGAAGAACCAATTCATGTGACAAAGTTTTTCAGTCTAACAAGAGAGCAGATTTCAGTCATGAGAAAGAATGAAGCAAAAGAATGAACAAGAAAGGATAAGAGATAAACATAACCACTCTATGACCTTGATTCTCTAGGATTTTTCCAATTTCAAATATCCAAGGCCAGGATCAGACTTCATATATCTTTTGGGATTTGTAAAACTTGCATCAGATATAGAACAAAATTCATCACATTTCTCAAGTATCCTTTTGTCTATGACTTCATCCATATAGAAGACAGCCAGCATTCTAGGAAGAAATTACAGTAATTGAGACTGGTATTTATCATACCAAATGTTCTTTGGAGTCTTGAACACATTCCCATCTGTTGTATGAGAAGCAAGGTTTTCCAAATCAACTTTGGAATGAATGTACAAGCTATGGTGGTCATAAGAATATGCTTCACAAACTTTCAGTCACAGGAAATATCATGATCAAGGACTTTAAACTACTGTTGTTGTCACTGCTGCTGCTGCTGCTGCTGCTGATGCTGCTGCTGCTGAGCTCTGAAAATCCACCACTGGTGTGGCTCCAAGGTTACTCTTCCTGAAAGTTCTTTCATCCAAAATTTCTTTCCTCTCTCCTTCACCTACCAACTTGTATCAATATTTGCTCATTCTCCCAAACCCCTCTCAGTCCCCATTTTGCCAGGCATCAGCCTTAATCAAACCTTTTCGTGGTATTTGCTTCCTGGTCTAGATTCCTAGACTAACAAATGAGACATGCTGAGGGAAGACTTATGGGTGGTCTTTAATATCCCACTTCCAGACATGTCAGTGGGATGGAGAAAGTGATAGGAACGAGGTGGAATAAATCTTTATGAGATTAACCAAAGTAGGCTGTTCTATAAGCAATAGAACCATGCTTTACATATTTTATATTTAGCAAGAGAATAACTTTTGGTCATTTGAGGCGAGGAAGCCAAAAAGAAAGTAGGAATGGCTAAGAGATATGCATGCCTCTTTTATGACCCTGTGCTTCTAGGATTGTTTCAAGTCAAATACTGGCCCAGCTTTTCTTTTCAGGTTAGTAAAATACTTAAACATCAGACACAGAAGAACAAAATTCACCTTATCTCCTTAACATCATACACCTTTCCAAAGTAACTTTGATTATACAATCCGGGAATGCCATTGTTAGTGACCTGCAGTTTAGTCAAGAAGAACAAGCCTTTTTTATTTATTTATTTTTTTTAAATAAAACCTACTAGTGTGATGAATTTGTGTCTTTTGGTTTTGAGTGTGATTTTTTTCTTTATTCTCCCTACTATTTATCCCTGCTATTTTCTGGATTCTGCCTCTAACCAAGTAGGAACAATTATAAAGTGGGAAAATCCAGACATTTATGAGTTCATTTGAACCATTCACTGAACACATGCTATGTATCAGCCTCTGAGTTATGTCCTACAGAGACTGTGATGAACAAAATTGGAAGGCTTTCTATCATCATTAGAATTTTAAATTTGGGAGGGTGATGGTCAGTTATAAAATAGTCCCACAAATCAATATCCTATATAAATTATATTATGTGTTACAAAGAGTAGGATGTTGTAAAGCATCTCAGAGACAGCAATAGATTGAGCTGACTGTTAGATCATGAGTAACAGTTAACTAGGCAGAGGTAGTTACAGGAGACCTGGGGCAGGGCTTGGGATAGTGAGCAGGGGAGCTGATTACAGGCAGGTGGATTAGTACATGGAAAAGCAGAGAAAAACACAGAGCATTTTAAGAATTGGAAGAAGACCAGGAGGACTGAGCCCCAAGCATGAGCTGGTGCACAAAGAGATGAGACCGCAAAAGGATGCCAAAGCTGAAACAGCCCCTGAGATTTTCTTTCTTTCTTTCTTTCTTTTTTTCTTTCTTTCTTTCTTTCTTTTTTTTTTTATTTTTTTATTTTTTGGCACTGGGGATCAAATTCACAACCTATCGCCTGCCAGGCAGATGCTTACACCACTGAGCTAAATCCCCAGCCCTATTTTTTGAGACAGGGTCTCAAGATTTTCTTAATTCTTTCACCCAGAGCTTAGTGTTCTCCTAATTCCCCTGAACTTGCATCTGGCGCAGCTTTGCACACTTTCCTCATGGGTTTTAAAGTCCTCTCTCACTTCTTCTTTCCCAGGAAAACATCCAGGCTCTCCTCCTGGGCCAGCCTGCTACAACATCAAGCCCTATCCCTTCCTGCTATCAGGACTACCTTCTTGCCTCTGTTGCTTTTCCAGTATGAAATGTCTTCCCACTTATTTTCGTTCTTTATTCAAATTTATTCTCAGATCCTCCCTTTGAAGATGTGACAATACTTCCTAATGATATTGGACCTTGGAAAGGGAGAAAAAAGGCCTCTGATTTGTGTTAAAATACGAAATCCCCAGTCAGGGTCTCTAGGAATGTATTTCTAGAGAAGAAAGCATTTGTAGGTTGACACTCCTACAGCTCTTCATACCTGCCAAGTAAGCATTTGCTATTTTTCCAAACTAAACTTGTCAACTTCCTAGTAGAAATATATGAGAGAAACAATCATCACAGCTCAGTATAACAGCAAGCAGGGGCAACTTTGCCCTTAGGAAACTGATAGCAATGTCTGGAGATATATTTGATTTTCACACTAGAGTGGGATTATGATACTATTGGCAGCTAGTAAATAGAGGCCGGAATGCCATTAACATCCTGAACATCCTGCAATGCACAAGATCTCCCTGACAACAAGGAATTATTCAGCAAAATGTTCATAGCACAGAGGTTGATAAACCTTGCAAAAAAAAAAAAAAAAAAAAAAAACTTCCATCTTGAAAGTGACAGTGCAAGGTCTACATTCCTCATCTCTGATTAATATTATTCACTTACTCACTACCTCCACAATGCACTCACATAATTACAGCATGTATTTGTATGTATTTTTGTTGATTACAGGTTCATCCTTCCTGTCTTTCCAACTTAGATTTTTAAGGTCTTCAACGAAATGAAGCATCCTTAATATACACTTAGCAACCCATTAAAATCTGGTTAAGCAATTGCTATGTAGAAGTCTTCTCTGTGTTGACAGAGATTGTTTAAATTGCCAAGAAGCACTGAATTTGTTATTTTCTTGGTGTTGCTATGACAGACTACCAAAGATTGGGTGATTTATAAATAAAAGGAATTTTTTTTCTTTTTTTTTTTTTTGTGGTTCTGAAAATTTGGCAGTATAAGATCAAGGGGCCTCATCTGGTGAGGACCTTTTGACTACCTCATAGCACAGTGGAAGGCATGGTACTGCAAGAGAATATAATACTCAAATTTAGGTTTCTCTTCATCTTATGAGTCAAATAATTCCAACACAGGGGCCTTGTTCTTATTACCTCATCTAGTCCTAATTATTTCCCAAGGACTCCCTCCCCCACCAAATACCATCACCATATGAATTTTGGGATTAAGTTTCCAGCACATGAAATTTGGGGGAACACATCTGATCATATTAGTCTCTTTTAGTTTTATACACTGTGTTTCTACAGGGTATAGGACTGTTGTAGGGGATCCCGGAACTGCCCTGTGAAGGAAAAACAAGTCAGGATAGAACTGAACATGCTGTGGTGATAACAGCCTCAAAATTTCAGGGGCTTTAAAATTGCAAAATTTGAGCGGGGCAAGCGGACCTTCACCCCGCGGTAGCACCTGCCCCCACCACCTTGGAGACTTCTGCAGTCGGGTGAGCGGACTTTCACCCCAGGAAGCACCTCCCCACCCTGGAGACCTACACAGCCTGTGAATCATTGAGGGCAGCACCTCCCTCTCCACCCCAGAGTCTTCAACAGCCCAGGGACCATCAGCATCCTGTCCACTACCTGCAGAAACCTGGTGGGGTGGTGGAAGCCTCAGCAACCCCTTGCCCACGCAGAGAACCCCAGCGGGCCTGTGACTGTGCAGTAAGTTTCCCCCTCAAGTAGAGGACATCAGTGGGTCACCAGGAGCAGGAACAAACCCTCATCTTCAGCTGTAGGACTATGGAAGCCTGGCAAGAGTGTGGGTGAGTCCTTATTCCATACAGAAAATACAGGATGGGTTGAAGAGAGGGATAACAAGGCCTCCCCCAACCTGGAGAAACTTCAAAGGGCCTAGGAGACCCCCTGTGACCCAGTAGGGACCCAGCTGAGGCACACAATATAGCCAGGTACATCTGGCAGCATGGAACAGCTTAAAACCACAGTAACAATAGAAGCTAAGGGTTGGCTTACATCAATAATCCTAGGCCAGTCAGCCTAGGGAGAATATAAGACTCACCCAAAAGGATCCACAGGAGGAATCAAGGTGAATAGCCCCTCCACTTCATTGAGAGACTCAGTAATTGGACAAAAATCACCCATACACACCTTAAGACACACACGACAGTTACTGGAGATTAGTGGGGTTGAAAGATCAAAATATTAACCCAACAGGTGAAAATGACAAGATGAAAAAGCAAAATGCAATCTCAAACGTCCAGTCCATCAGGAACAAGTATAGGGGATATTGAAATAGAGCACACTGAAAGTCACACACCTGTAATTTCTGAAAAGATAGCAAATGAAATAAAGAAACAAATTCATGAAGCTATAGAGGAAATCAGATTAAAAATAACCTCTCAGGTAAAGAAAGAAATGACAACCTCGATATAGCTAGAGAAGACATAGATTAAAAAGTATAGGAGCATGGGAAAATGATGAAAACCTCGAATGAGCAACTTAGGAAGCAAATGGAATGCATGCAAAAAATGCAAGGACATATCCAAGAAATAAAAAACTCCCTTGAAAGCTGGTGAAACTGTTTAAATGAAGCTGGGGTTAGACTCTCAGACCTTGAAGATGGGATTGCAGCTAGCGATCATGAAAGGAAAGAACTTGTAAAAATAACAAGGGAGCATGAAATAACAATTCAACAGCTTCAAGATGATGCAAAGAGAACCAATATAAGACTGACAGGTGTCAATGAAAATGCAGGAGTCAATGCAACTGACTTAAAAAAAACTCTTCACAGAAGTAATGGTGGAAAATTTCCCAAACATGGGAAAAGAATCAGATATGCAGATAAGTGAGGCATATAGAACACCAAACAGTCACAACCAAAATAAATCTATAACCAAACATACAATAATTAAGATCCCAGACATACAGCATAAAAGCAGAACATTAAAATCTGTTAGAGAAAAGACATACCTCACCTGTCAAGGAAGTCCATTAGAATCATAGCAGACCTTTCAGCACAAACACTCAAGTTAAGATGAGCTCGGAGTGAAGTATTTCAAGCCCTGAAAGAGAGCAGCTTTCAGCCCAGATTGATGTACCTGCAAAACTTTCTTTCAAAATTAATGGAGAAATTAGATACCTCCATGACAAAGAGCAATTGAAGAAATTCATGTCTACCAAGGCAACCCTAGAAAGAATACTGAAGGAGACATAATAGAGAGAGACAAAAATGACTACAATTCCAGAACAACAACAACAAAAAATGACCAGGCAGGGTAAACAATTAAATGAGGGGGAAAACCAGGAAACAAACAACAGGAAAATAACAAGACAAAGTTAAGCCAGTATGTATCAGTTATATCCGTCAATGTGAATGGCCTCAATTCACCAATGAAAAGACATAGGCTGACAGAATGGATCAAGAAACAGGACCCAACAATATGCTGTATACAAGAAACACATCTGACTCAGAAGGAAACTCATAGATTAAAAGTCAAAGGATGGAAAACAATATTCCACACAACAGGAACCCAGAAAAAAGCAGGTGTAGCTATTCTGTTTGCAGATAGTGTGAACTTCAAACCAAAAATGTTCAAAAGAGATAAAGAAGGTCATTACATACTTGGTAGGGGGGAAATTCAAGAGGAAGAGCTAACAATCATAAATATACATGCACCAAATACAGGAGTACCCAACTATATAAGACAAATATTAATGGACATGAAAAACCAAATGCACAGTAACACAATAATAACAGGGGGGAATACCCCACTGCCATATAGAGATAGATCAACTAGACAAAAAGTTGGCAAAGAAATAAAAGAACTGAATCAAACCTGTGAACAAATCGACTTAGTAGGTGTTTACAGAGTATTCCACTCAACAGCATCAGAATACACATA
Source organism: Dasyprocta punctata (assembly GCA_004363535.1). Taxonomy (NCBI): domain Eukaryota; kingdom Metazoa; phylum Chordata; class Mammalia; order Rodentia; family Dasyproctidae; genus Dasyprocta; species Dasyprocta punctata. The sequence continues at coordinate 27,125 of RJWM01011336.1, read as the reverse complement.
TTTCTCAGCTGCACATGGGATATTCTCTAAAATAGACCATATATTAGCCCACAGAACATGCTTAAGTAAATGCAAAGGGGTTGAAATTATCCCATGCATATTATCTGATTGTAGTGCATTGAAACTGGAAATTAACAGTAAAAGAAACTGCAAAACCTACATAAACACATGGAAATTAAATAACAACCTCTTAAACAACCAATGGGTTACAGGTAAAATTAAAGAAGAAATTAAACAATACCTAAAATTCAATGAAAATGCAGATACAACATACTGAAACTTGTGGGATGCAATGAAAGCAGTCCTAAGAGGAAAATATATAACAATAAATTGTCACATCAAGAAAACGGAACAGCACAAATAAACAAACTAATGCTACACCTCAAGCTTCTAGAAAAAGAAGAGCACATCAAACCCAAAGCTCATAGAAAAGAGGAAATTACAAAGATCAGAGCAGAAATTAATGCAATTGAGACTAAGAAAATAATGCAAAGAATTAATAAATTAAAGAGTTGGTTCTTTGAGAGAATAAACAAAATTGATAAACCTCTAGCCAACCTTACCAAGAAAAAGAAAGAAAAAACTCAAATTCATGCAATAAGGAATGAAAAGGGAGAAATTATTACAGATCCCATGGAAATTTAAAACATCATGAATACGTACTTTGAAAATCTTTTCTCATATAAGGTGGAAAACACGGAGGAGATGGACAAATTCCTAGAAATGTATGAAATACCAAAGCTGAGTCAAGAAGATATAACAATTTTGAATAACCCAATATCAGCTACTGAAATTGAAAACATGATCAAAACCTTAAGAACAAAGAAAAGTACAAGTCCTGATGGATTCACAGCTGAATTCTGCAACAAATTTACGGAAGATTTAATGCCAATACTCCTCAAACTCTTTGATGAAATTGAAAGAGAAGCAATCCTCCCTAGCCATTCCTGGAGGCAAGTATTACTCTGATACCAAAACCAGAGAAGGACCCAACCAAAAAAGAGAACTATAGGCCAATTTCCCTAATGAACATTGATGCAAAGATTCTCAATAAAATACTGGCAAATAGAATGCAGCAAATCATCAAGAAGATTATACATCATGACCAAGTGGGATTTATTCCAGGAATGCAAGGATGATTTAACATACACAAATCAATAAATGTAATACACCACATCAATAGTGCCTAAGACAAAAATCACATGATCATCTCAACAGACACAGAAAAAGCTTTTGATAAAGTCCAACACTTGTTCATGATAAAAACCTTATAGAAACTTGGAATAGATGGTATCTGCCTCAATCTGATAAAAGCCATCTATGACAAACCAATAGCCAACACTCTACTAAATGGACAAAACCTGAAATCTTTCATTATAAAATCAGGAACAAGACAAGGATGTCCACTACTACCGCTCCTATTCAATATAGTTCTGGAAACATTAACCAGAGCAATCAGACAAGAGAGAGAAATAAAAGGAAGAAGGATAGGAAAGGAAGAAGTTAAATTTCACTATTTGCAGATGACATGATACTCTACATAGGAGACCCTAAAAACTCCATCAAAAGGCTACTAGAGTTAATAAACAAATTCAGCAGTGTAGCTGAATACAAAGTCAACACTCAAAAATCAATAGCATTCCTGTACACAAACAACAAACTCACTGAGAGAGAAATTATGGAAATAAAACCTTTCACAGTAGTATCCAAAAAAATGAAATACTTAGGAATCAACCTAACAAAGAATGTAAAAGACCTATGTCCTGAAAACTATAGCACTCTAAGAAAGGAGATTGAAGAGGATGTTAGAAAATGGAAAGATATCCCTTGCTGTTGGTTAGGGAGAACCAACATTGTGAAAATGGGCATACTCCCAAAACTGTTATACTGATTTAATGCAATCCCAGTCAAAATACCACTAACATACCTTACAGATCTAGAGAAAACACTCCTAAAATTCATCTGGAACCAGAAGAGACCTAGAATAGCAAAGGCAATTATAGGCAACAAAAGCAAGGCAAGAGCCATCTCAATCCCTGACTTGAAATTGTACCACAAAGCTACAGTGATAAAATCAGCATGGTACTGGCAAAAAAAATAGACCTGAGGATCAATGGAACAGATCAGAAGATGCAAATACAACTACAAAGATACTCAGCCACCTTATATTTGACAAAGGGGCTAAACATATTCACTGGAAGAAAGATAACCTCTTTAATAAGTGGTGCTGAAAAAATTGGCTTTCCACATGCCAAAGAATGAAATTAGACCTAAGTCTATTACCATGCACTAAACTAAAGTCAAAATGGGTCAAAGATCAAAATATTAAAATAGAAACACTAAATTTACTGGAAGACAAGGTAAGTAAAAATCTTGAAGACATAAGGGTAGGCAAAGAGTTCATGAACAAAACGCAAACTGCACGGGAAGTACTTCGAAGAATCAACAACTGGAAATCTCATTTTATTAAAAAGCTTTTGCACTTCAAAAGAATTCACCAATAAAGTGAAAAGAAAGGCCACAGAATGGGAAAGAATTTTAACCAACTTATATCCAGCCCATACAGAGAATTGAAAAACATCACCCCCCCAAATTCAAAGACCCAATCCAAAAATGGGCATCTGAGATTAACACATACGTCTCAGATGAAGAAATACAAATGGCAAATAAATACATGAAACAATACTCAACAAAACTGGTCATTCAAGAAATGCAAATTAAAACAACATTGAGATTCCATCTCACTCCAGAAAGAATGACTGTCATCAAGAAATCAACTGATAACAAATGTTGGCAGGACTGTGGGGAAAAAGGAACCCTTCTCCACTGTTGGTGGGAGTGTGGACTGGTGCAACCACTGTGGAAATCATTATGGAGATTCCTTTAAAAACTAGGATTGGAAATCCCTTTCAATACAGCTGTTCCCCTTCTGGGTATTTTCCCAGAAAAATTGAAAGTGTCATGTCACAGCGATATATGTGCACCCATATTTATAGCAGTACAATTTGTAATAGCTAAATGCCCATCAAACACAGAATGGATGAAAAAGATGTGGTACTTTTATACCATGGAATATTATTCAGCTATAAAAAAGGATGATCTTGAGGCTTTTATAGGTAAATGGAAGCAAATTGAGACTATACTCATTTGCGAAATAAATCAGACTCACATTTGTAAATATTGTATTGTCTTCCTAGTGTAAAAAATAAATAACAATTAAAAAAATGAAAGAGTAGTAAGATCCAAAATGTACAATAGATATTGTAATAAGGAAAAGGAAAGAAAGTGCTTAAAATTAAAGAACAGCTGGGATAGGGGAAAGAAGAAATGGAAGAAAGGAAAAGATTATATGTTTGTAGATATGCACGTATAACTGTATGTATGTATAAGTATACAAGATAGATAGCTATACTACTAATTCTCTGTAAGTTCATCAGAAAGAATAGTTTGTGTTGTCCTTGTTCGATTGTCTAATCATTTTTTATGCCTAGATTTTGTAACTTGAACAACTACTTCTAAGATAACAGTATATAATATATTGACTAGTATTAATTCCTGTCTTTTTTAAATTCTGTATTATTTCTACCATTTTTTCTGTTTTGCTTTTTTAAAATAAACAAAATAAAATAAAGGTGTAAAGATCAGCTTTTCAAGAAAAAAAAACTGCAAGATTTTATTGCTCACTCCAATTTTATCTTCATTTCAGACTAGCAGGAGTATTTTGCCCTTGCCGTCCATGATGAGGCCACAGGGTTCACCTCAACACAGAAAGAGATGCTAGAGAATCAGGCCTCAGCCCAGAATTGATATAAGTCACTTCTGCTCATGGTTCATTGTTCAGAAAGAGACATACAGCCACACCCAGACTAGCAATAACAGCAAGAATGAGTAGGAGATACAGGAGACCAAATATGATATGAGCTAAGTTTGAATTCCAGCTTCACCACTTACAACCTGAATCAGTTATTTAATTTCTCCAAGACTCTGTTTCTTTATCTATAAAATGACAACAATAATAAATCATTGTTATTATTAAAATGTTTCAGAGTAATTATGAACACTAAACAAAATGTTTTCCATGAAATCCATGGCATACTTCAAACATATAGTATAGACTCAATAAATCATACTGATCATGCTATTGTGATGCTGATGAAGATAATGATGGTATTTTTGGGCCACCGTTATGTGTAGGTTCACTAGATCATAAGGCAAAGCTGAACCAAGCAGAGGTTTCTCCCTGACTGGCATTTTTTTCGCTGCAGTTGGTAAAATTTTCTTTTGTATCTCTGAGAAAAAACAATGTTTATTCTTTGCTCATTCATCCAAAATAATTGGAAATACCTAGTAGTGTCCAGGTATCATGAAGTGTACTTAACTAGAAAGATGAACACTAGCTCAGGCCCATTGTTTAGGAGTTTACGGACTGGAGACGGAGGAAGAGGCTACAGAAACTCTGAGATGGCACCCAGGGATTGGGGAGAGGATATTTAGTCACAAAAGACTCCAGGGAGGAAATGATGACTGAAGGGCAAATAGAAGTTGTCAGGGTAGGGAAGTAGACTGGACAAACGAGAACAACTCAACATTTGCAAAGTACCGAGAGAGAGAGAGAGAGCTTAGTATGTTCCATAATTTAGCAATATTCAAGCACCAAGAGAGAGAGAAGGAAGAGATGGGAGCAGAGAGGCCTTCTACACAGAAAGTTTAAGCAGGATAGTGAGGTAATTACAGTTGCTTATGAAAGAATCTCTTTATGTGAATATATTAGTCTTCTAGGGCTGCCATAACAAGATAACCATAGATTGGGTTGCTTAAACAACAAGACATTTATTTTGTCACAGTTTTGGGGGCTGGAAGTCCAAGATCTAAGCAGTAGCAAGGATCAAGTCCTCTCCTTGGCTGGCAGATGGCTGCTTCCTCTTTGTGTCCTCACATGGCCTTTGTGCAAGTGTGCCTGTGTGCACACAAACATGTTCACACACACACACACCAACATACATACCTGGTATCACTTCTCATAAGAATATCAATCATATTGGTTTAGTATCCAATCTTTATAATCTCATTTAACCTAAGGACTAGAAATGAAGCTTTTCAGAAGTGAATTAAGGTTAAAGCTTCAGTGTATGAGTTTGGTGGTGGGAGGGTACAATTCATTCTGTAACAGTGGGCAAGCTTGGTGGCAGGCAGACCAGAGAAGACAAAGCTGCCACAATCCAAATTTTAAAAATCCTATGACCTGCACTGACTTAGTGGACATAGAGATGATGAGAAAGAGAAATATCTGAAGAATCAGAAGTGGAAAGGAGGGATGAAGCCTGATAACTGGTCAAATGGTGGCAGGACTGAGACAGCTACAGAAGGAATAACAGTGCTGCGCGCTGAGAGGGAGGGGCAGTGGTGTGTAGAAGATGAAGAGTTCCCTCTTTAGCTCCTGTCTCTGAGCTTCCTGGGAGACATACCAATGGAGACATTAAGCACATAGTAAGTATACTAAATATACTGACTCAGGAATGAAATCTAGGTTGGAAATAAAGATCAGGGAGTTGTCAGCATGGATAGGGGCTAGTTAAGGACAGACAAGAGAGTGAACTCACTGAAGGACACTTAAGCAGAGTGAAGAAAAGGAGTGACCTGAATCCAAACCTCAGAAAATACCATTTAAAAAGTGAGTGGCATGAGTTACTTGTGGAAGTGGTTCAGAAAAAACTTGAAAAGGAATTGAAAATTGAGCATTTAAAGTCACCAGAGACAAAGAAGGAGAGGACTTCAGGAAAAGCCTGCATAACAAAGTGAAATGTCACCAAAATATTAACAACGTGGATTAAGCACACAGATATTGTGAGTGAGCTCCACTGAGCAGTCCTAGCAGAGCAGAAAAGATGGAAGCCAGACAAAGCGAGAAGGAGGATGAACAAGAGGAGGGAGGGAGCAAATTAACCCTTCCAGGTTTCTTTTTGGGGAAGGAAATGATGAGGAAAGAATGGAAACTGGAGGGGAATTTGTAAGAAGTGTGAGGATTTTGTTTTGCTCAGGCAAAAGATTCAAGCACATTTGTACCCTGCATGATGAATGTACAGGTAATTTAACAGATAATTTGAAAATATAATATAGAAGACTGGTGATCCCAGAAAATCAACAATTGAGGGGTCAACCCATAACCTCTCCTTTTGCGCAGACAGATTACATCATGCAAAAATCAAAACAAAAATCAGAACGCCAAGGCTCCTATCCTTCCCTGTTCACACAAGTCTGAGAATGAATTCTTTGTAGCACCACTTCTGCTTTACTGGAGGTCTTTGTCCTCCTTGGATATCTCCCTGTTTTTTTTAGAAAAAACACATTTTTCCAGGTTGAGATACCATTGTCTAGCCATTTGGGACTTAGCAGAGTCTCTAGCCTAGTAGGTCCAATAATTATAAAAATAAATAAATCTAGGAACAGTGCCTTAACTGTTCAGAGTAGACCTTGCACCTTCTCACGGACCACATGGTATCAGGTGACAAGAACAGGGAGATACACTTGCAAGGAAGCTCTCTAGGAAAGATTCATTATCCATTCCACAAACATTTACTGAGCATACGGTGCTGCCATCAGCCACAGAACAGATGGCCCAAGGCGACTTATACAAGAAGGCTCCTCCAAACTGGAGGATTCCCTACTCCCCACAAATGACAAATCAGTGCCTTCCACATGCACCCATCTGCCATGATCTGAAGCCCAGATATTCTCTCTGAATCTTAGGCATGAAGAAGCAGATCACTACCAATTTTTCTTTCTGTCAACAGGAGCTGAGGAATAATTATACCCAATTGACATAAGCAGCTCCAACTGCCTTCAGAATTTGGCCTGAAGCCCAATTATATTTTCCTAGTTTGTGCCACAGTACATGAAAAGTACAATTTGTCTCATTTCTTTTTCTTACTTTTTAGAATATTCAAAAAATTTTTGGCTCAGTGAAACCAACCAAGCATTTTCTTTAAGAATAATTTTGAGCACGTTCATAGCCAAGTTATTATGATATATATTCTAAGACAAATTCAGTTGAAAGAACCTAGATAAATTATTTTAAAATTATATGCACGTGAGTAAAGTATACTACACACAAATAATTTTAAAATGCTGTTGCTATGTTGAATATAAATCAAGGTTATAAATACGTTCATGCATACACACATACAAGGTCTTAAATTCACCAATGAGTTGATTGGTAAAAATTATTTTCTAAGCTAGTTGTTTGAAATTTAGATCATATGTTTCCAGAAATAATGCATAGATGTTTTCAGAAATAATAAACCTTCTCCGGGTCATGTTCCCCCTTAAAAAAATACTTTTCCAATGAACTACATAGAATTGATCTGGTTCCTAAGGGCATTGCAGTCACTTTGGATGGGAAGAAAAAGAGGAGAACAGGGTAGCAGAAGTTTAAAAAGACATCTCCAGATGAAACCTGTTAGTGAGAGATGGTGTTTGCAGCCTCCCTTTCCAAGAGTCATTACTGCCGTATATCTCATGTTCTAGAATTCTTTCCCAAAGCCCAGACCTCCACACATTACGCTTATCCACTGTTCATAATTGACACCCACATTCCCTCAGAAACACAAACCTCATGCCATAAACAGACCAGCACTGCATATGGGTTTGCCCTAATAAGCCAGTCTCATGTTGGAACACCGGTGAGACCCAGACCAAGTGAGTTTGTCTGGATTGCACAGTGTGGACTTTCTCAGTTTTCTTTTCTTTTTCTTTTTTCCAAATTGATGTAGTTGCTAGCGTTCTAAAATCAGGAGCAGAGTAGGTATTCTGAGTGCTCACTGACACACACTTACCCTCCTCTGGGCGTACTTCCAGTCCCTCAATAGGTGGGGCTATGTGGCTGCTTCTGGCCAACACACTGTAAGCGGGAATGACAGGAGTCTCTGAGGCTAAAGCAGGGAAAAGCTTCCTTATGTGATTACCCAGTCTTTCTGTTTCTTGGTGTACTAGTCTTAGGGTTACTGTAAGGACCATAAATCATGGCTTACATAACAAATTTTCTGTGTCCCAGTTATGGAAGCTGTAAGCTTTCAGACCAGGGTGTTGATCAGAGGATCATAGTCCCTTGGAAGGTGCTAGAGAAAGGTCTGTTCCAGGTTCCTGTTCTGGCTCCTCTGACAGTTCTCTGACTGGTAGCACCATAACTTCAGTGTGTACGTGATGTTCCTCTTACATATGTATCTCTGTCTAAATTTTCACTGTTTTGCAAGAACAACAGTCATACTGGATTAAGTCCCACTACAGTTTGGATATGGTTTCAGTGAGTCCCCCAAGGTTCATGTATTGAAATTTAATCTCTATTGTGAGACATTAAGAAACTGGAAATTTAATTAAGTGAGATGAGGCCTTTGGGAAGTGATTAGGATTAGATAAGGTCCTTAGGGTGGAGTCCCCATATGATTGAATCCCCATATGATTGAATAACAAGAGGGAGAGACATACATGTGCATTTTATGTTTCTTGCCATGCAAGGCTCTATATCACCTCCAGATTTTGCTAGCAAGAACTATTAATTGGAATAAACTTCTTGTCTTTGTAATTCACCCAGTCAGTGAAATCGTTATTGGCAACAGAAAATGAACTAATATAAACCCACCTTATCATTTTTTCACGTGATTGCCTCTGGAAAGACTGTATCTCTAAGTAAGATCTTATATGAGGTACTAGAGGTTAAGTCTCCAATATATCTTGTTTTAGGAATATGTAACTCAATCTACCACCCTTGGAGATACATATATATATATATACATACAGAAAGATATAACTCAATCCATAACTTCCTTGGCTTCTTCAGGGAGGTGGCTTGGAGACTTGTGCAGGCTCCTTTACAAAATTAGTAATTTTCTTTTAATAGCCAAAATGCAGTAAGTTGATTCATACCCTCCACACTCCCAAAAATGTTTGCCTCCTAATCCCCAGGACCTGTGAATATTGTCTTATCCAGTAAAAGACTGAATGTTACTTTCTTTGGAAAAAGTGTCTTTGCAGATATAATTAAGGACTGTGAGATAACAAGATGATCCCTAGTTATCTGAATGGGCCCTAAATCCAATGACAAGTATTATTATAAGATGCATGAGAAAGGATGCAGAGGAAAAGGTCACATGAAAACGGAGGCAGGAATTAGCATTGTACAACTCTAAACCAAGAAATACCTGCACTGCCAATCAACTGAGGGCTCTTTTGCTCAATTTAGATAGAAATCACAAATAAGTAAAATACAGTTCTTCTAACATCTTTGATGCTACTGTATGATGCCAGTTGGTGCTGGATGACATCAGGCAACACATTAGCTGCTTTTCTCTGCTGCTTCCAGCCACTACTGTTTGATGCTAGCTTGTGCCAGATGCTGTGAATTAGCTCTGCCCAGTGCTGTCTCCATCACTTCTAACCACTCCCATTCCACCTTGACTTACACCGATGGAGACTATTGGGTTCTGGTCTCTGCCACTGCTGGCCACTGATATTCAACACCAGCTTGTAGTGAATACCGTCAGTCAACTTTGCCATTTGCTGCTCTCTGTAAGTGATCCTCATTGCCTGCTGATCTCTGGAGCCCTACAGGACTAATGACCTCTACTATTTATTACTTTCTTTTAAAATAACTGCTCTATCCATACTACTCAAATCAAGTCCACAATCCCAAGAAATAAATCATAAGCAGATTTACAGGTGCAGCACAACAAGACTAATTTAACAAGACCTGTGCAGCAGCACAAGGGGTCAGTACATCAGATGAATCCCTCCTAGACTAACCAAGAGGTAATAGAGAAGAGCTGCTTACATAGCAGCTGCAGTCCTGTGATCCTTCCAAGAGTAAGCCTGTGATTGGTTCAAATTAGAGCTTACTGATTGGCCCAAGTGCAGGCCTATGACTGGTTTAAGTGGTGCACAGCATTCACAACAACCACTTTATGGTGATGATTAAATGACAAGTGATGTTTGATTGACAGTTGTTACATCTCCATGAAAAATGGTGGGGACAAACACCCAGGAATATTTAGGAGGACCAGCTGTGTTCATCATGTTAATAAGGGACTCAGATCCCTACTACCCTGATTTTATCCATTTTAAAATGGTTCCCTGCCATTTCTTCAAAGAGGTGGCAGTAGAGTCTATAGTGGCAGAAGTGAAGCAGGAACACCACAGCTGACAGCTGAGCTGCATCTTCTATTGGAATGGTCTGAAAAGTGGTTGCTAGTTAACCCAAGAGGATACCAAGGCAAGTTGTCCCAGTTCATCCTGGGAAGGGTGTAAGCAGGAGTGAAGTGAAGCAAGGGGAAGGAGTGTTTAAGCCCTTGGCCAAACCACATCTCCTTCCAGGCATCATAAAATAAAAAACAAGAGTTAGTTGCTTCTGATCTTCTCATCTGAAGCCATAAAATTCTGAAAGAGGTAAGAAAAGATTCTGCTCTATCACATTCAAAGGAATTTCAGCCTTGCTGACTCCTTGATTTGGAACTTATGGCCTCCAGAAGTATGAGAGAATAATTTGCAGTTGTTTAAGATACCAAATGTGTGCTTGTTACAGCAGCTACAAGAAACTTACATACCAACTGTATTGGTCAGCTTCCTGGTCACTGGGATAATACGTGAAACATTCAACTTAAAGGAAGAGAGGTTAATTTTGGTTCATAGTTTAAGAGGTTTCAGTCCATGATTGCCTGGTTCCAAGGCAGGAACATTATGGTGGAAGAACATTGTGGAACAAATTTGCTCACTTCATGGCAGCCAGGAAACAGAACACAGGAGAACACCAAAGAGGGGTATACCCTCCAAAGGAAAGCCTTTAATGACCCACCTCCAACTGGGCCCCATCTCACAATAGCACATTCACCTATGAACATCAGTGGATTAATGGAATATAGTGACCCCATTATCCAATCACCTACTAAAAACAGCTTGATCTGGTCAAATTGACAATTAAGATGAACTGGCATATCAAGTGTTAGTGGCTTGTGTCTAGATGTCCCCCCAAAACTTCATGCAGTCATAATTTGGGCTTTTTCAGAGGCAGCTAGATCTAGAGGATGTGACACTGGGATTGATTCATGATGCAATGCTAGGATAAAGGGCATTAGGGTTAAGGGTGTGAGTGCTACCCACCCTAAGTAGCTTGGATAAGATATAAGGGATAGAAAAATCTGTGGTCAACCCTTGTTGCTTCACTAACTTCTGTCCACCATGAACTGTTTCACCTGTGTGATGCTCATCTGCTGTGCCATCTGCCTTGGAGTCAGCTGATTATGGACTGAAGCCTCTACAAACTGTGAGCCAAATAAAACTTTCCTCCCTTAACTTTGGGCATTGGATATTTTGTCTCAGCAGTGAGAAAAGTAATTAAAACACCAAGTAATATTTTAAAAACCAACAAACCACCCTATTCTGAGCCTCACTGCACTGCAACACCATTCCAGGGTGGAGAACTTGGGATGGGGTCAAGTTGAAGAATACAGTGAAGATGGGATGAGGATCGGAGATGGAATAAACCCCAGAAAGTCTTTTAGAATTTATTTATGCCTTGGCTAGTCCAAATCTCAAATTCTTTCATTCACTCATCGGGGTTAAAGACACTCCATACAGATATTTAGCTTCTTGCTCTCTGCTCCGGAATACATAAGAAATTGCCAATTACATTTCTAACAGTTCCTTCAGAATTTTGGTAATATACATTTTAATTTCTTAACATTTGTAGGTAATTCTGGTTTGGAGAGATAAACCTGACGCTCCTAAGAATCTATCTGAGTTTAATCAAACCTCTAAGAAATGTCTTTAATATTTTCCAGAATAAAAGTAATAAATATGCATAAAAATTCAAATAATAGATAAGTGAATAAAATAGAAAATGAAAATTACCATAACAGAAGTAGGCCTTCACATAGAGTAAGGATCAAGGGCAGCTATTGCACACATTTTTGCTGATAAGGACCAATAACTTTATTAATTTACAAGATCAATTTGCATAGCTGTGAAATAACAAAATTGGATCAAATGATTAAACCAACATGAGCTTTGTATCAAAGCAACCAAGTCAAAGTCCCCTCATGTTTCATCCAGAGAGCTCTCCACTGTCTGTGACCTTTCAACACCCAGAAATTCCACTAAAAGACCCCCAGAAGCTCCTAAAAGATCTTTGGTTACAGCTTGAAAAATGTTCAATGAAATGTTCTTAAAATGTCTGTCAGTTATAACATTCAATAAATGTGTGTAGATGTGGATGAGTTTAACAGATAGTCATAAAATAACATAATGCAACAGAAAGCCATGGAAATGGCTACCCATTAAACCAATTAATACCTATCAGCAATCAGAAAACTAGTAGCTTCTGTCTCTAGATATGGTTTTAACTTTATGATGTTTTTACTTAACTGATGGCAGATGTCTTCATGAGAAGCTATTAGCACATTAGATCTTTATTGAAGCTGGCAAAGTAATAAATAATGTTCATGACTTCTCTTTTGTTCACAAGGTTAATCGTTGTCTAATAATTTTCTTGTGATGTGTTTAGAGCTTCCAAGGAATTCTACATGCAAATCATTAGACTAAAGATAGTAATCTCAGTCTGTTAATTTACAAGATACTAGACCTGAAACATAAAGGTGGTAAAGTACTGGGTAATGTGATGATTATCCAGGTTTTTTTGTGTTGTTTTAATTTTTATATTTACATCAACAGATACTTATTAAGCAAAACACTAAACTAGAAACTCTGGGAGATACAAAGATTTACAAGATATCATTTCTGTCCTTGGGAAATGTCCAATGTTGTTGAGAATACTATGCACATGAAAGTAAATTATAGAATGAGTGGTATTCAGAGTACATAAAGACGAATTACTCTGGCTTGGTTATAATATAAAATTTTTTATACTGCTGGATTTAGTTTGCTACAATTCATATAAACCACCTGTTCAAGCTACTGTTAATAGTTACTTTGGTACTTGCTGCCAAACACAACCTATTATTATTTATATCTAAAATGTCCCCCCAAAGTCTCATGTTCAGAGGTGGGACTTTTGGAAGGTGATTGAATCGTGGGGGTGCTATACTCACTGGTGGATTAATTCACTGATGAGTTCATAGATGACTGCTGTTTAGAGGTGAGGCCTTGCTGGAAGAGTGGGAATGACTGGGGCCATGATTCACTTCTTTGAAACTTTAGAAAATTGTTTCAGTTATGCCACTCCTATCCTTTATACTTTGCCAAACTTGGACATTATACTTCAGACCCCAACACACAAATTAGAACGCCATAAACAGAAAGAAAAAAATGATGATGGTGGTGATGGTGGTAAAGAAGGAGAAGGGGGAGCAAGAGGAGGAAGAACAGGAGGGGAGGAAGAGGACAGTTCTATTTAGTGAGATGGATGGGTTGTTCTGCACACACTTTTTTTGTACTTTTTGCAGCATTTAGTGCCTGAGACAGGCACTAAAATTATTCTAATTTTACAGATGAGGATACAGTGACGTTAAATGCCTGAGGTCACACAGGAAGTGGCTGCCAATAAATGTGAAATCCCAATCTAACTTTAGAGCCTGGATTTTAAAGCATAACACTGTTTGACACTAAAGGCTGTGCAACTTCTGGTAAACTCTGCCACCAGCAAGTGTGAGGCAGCTGGATGGGCCCTGGGGCAGCCCTTGTTGGCAGTGGATGAGAAAGCCCTGAGAAAGGATCAGATTATTACAGCAGCCCCAAATGGCGTTTCTAATGTTCTTGCGCTCTGTGGTGCATACAGTTACCAAGACAATCATTTCAAATAAGAATTCTAGCATAGCTCAGAGCAAATTAATTAGCCATGTGGCAGACACATTAAAACTCTGCAAGCAGTTACCGTAGTAGGTAACCTTGCAGGTTTTACAAACTGCGGTGTTTTCATTTTGGCTCATATTGAGTAATGAATAATTTTCCCTTCCCCCTGCTAAACAGTGAATGATGGGAAACCCTTTGGTAATTCAGTGATATAGCAGGGACCTAGCTGAGGCACACAATATAGCCAGGTACATCTGGCAGCATGGAACAGCTTAAAACCACAGTAACAATAGGGGCTAAGGGTTGGCTTACATTAATATTCCTAGGCTAGTCAACCTAGGGAGAGCGTAAGACCCAAAAGAACCTGCAGGAGGAATCCAAGTGACTGGCCCCTCTACTTCATTGAGGGACTCAGTCATTAGACAAAAATCACCCATACAGTAGGACCCTAAGACACACACGACAGTCACTAGAGACTAGTGGGATTGAAAGACCAAAATATTAACCCAAGAGGTGAAAATGACAAGACAAAAAAGCAAGATGCAATCTCAAACATCCAGTCCATCAGGAACAAGTATAGGGGACACTGAAATAGAGCACACTGAAAGCCACACACCTGAAACTTCTGAAAAGATAGCAAATGAAATAAAGAAACAAATTCATGAAGCTATAGAGGAAATCAGATTAAAAATAATCTCTCAGGTAAAGAAAGAAATGACAACCATAGTAAAGGAATTACTTGGCATAGCTAGAGAAGACATAGATTAAAAAGTACAGGAGCATGGGAAAATGATGGAAACCTTGAATGAGCAACTTAGGAAGTAAATAGAACGCATGAAAAAAATCAAGGAGATATCCAGGAAATACAAAACTCCATTGAAAGATGGTGAAACTGTTTAAATGAAGCTGAGGATAGACTCTCAGACCTTGAAGACAGGATCGCAGCTAGTGATCATGAAAGGAAAGAACTTGTAAAAATAACAGGAGAGCATGAAATAACAATTCAACAGCTTCAAGATGATGCAAAGAGAACCAATATAAGACTGATAGGCATCAATGAAAATTCAGGAGTCAATGTAACTGATTTTAAAAAAACTATTCACAGAAGTAATGGTGGAAAATTTCCCAAACATGGGAAAAGAATCAGATATGCAGATAAGTGAGGCATATAGAACACCAAAGAGTCATAACCAAAATAAATCTACACCCAGACATATAATAATTAAGACTCCAGACATACAGCATAAAAACAGAACACTAAAATCTGTTAGAGGAAAGACACAACTCACCTATCAAGGAAAGCCCATTAGAATCATGGCAGACTGTTCAGCATGAACACTCAAGTTAAATGAGCTTGGAGTGAGGTATTTCAAGCCCTGAAAGAGAACAACTTTCAGCCCAGATTGATGTAACCTGTAAAACTTTCTTTCAGAATTGATGGAGAGATAAGATAATTCCATGACAAAGAGCAACTGTCTACCAAGCCAACCCTAGAAAGAATACTGAAGGAGACATAATAGAGAGAGACAAAAATGACTACAATTCCAGAACAACAACAGAAAAAAATGACCAGGCAGGATAAGCAATTAAACGAGGGGGAAAACCAGGAAACAAGCAACAGGAAAATAACGAGACAAAGTTAAACCAGTATGTATCAGTTATATCCGTCAATGTAAATGGCCTCAATTTACCAATTAAAAGAAATAGGCTGACAGAATGGATCAAGAAACAGGATATAACAATATGCTGTATACAAGAAGCACATCTGACTGTAAAGGAAACTCATAGACTAAAAGTCAAAGGATGGAAAACAATATTCCATGCAACAGGAACCCAGAAAAAAGCAGATGTAACTATTCTGTTTGCAGACAGTGTAAACTTCAAACCAAAAATTATCAAAAGAGATAAAGGTCATTCCATACTTGTTAGAGGGAAAATTCAAGAGGAAGTGCTAACAATCATTAAATTAAATAATCATAATCATATACTAAAGGAAAGATTAGAACAAGCACTCAGTCAGATAGTCAAGCAAGGCATCAATCAATTTCATCATGCCCCTGAAAAAGTTTACCCAACCAAACAAGAATTTTATGTCCTGGGGTGTTTGCTGAGAACACAAGATTTAATTCATAGGAACTGAATCCTCATTCTTCCATTTTCTGTGACAGTGAAACCTCAAAGCACTAAATGGCGTCTGCTGGATCCCTAGGCCAAAGAAACTCAATGAACTAATAATCAACTTAAAATGCATTTGTTTCATGAAACGCTATTTAAGTGTAACCCTGGGGGTAGGATTTCCCCAGAACTTTTAGCTTCCTCAGTCATTCTTTTCATGGAAAATAGTTTTCTTAAACTAGAATCAATTAGTTCTTATGATTACATTGACAATGCAATGTAATAAATGTTTACAAACATGTTATATTTATCAAGAACTCTTCAATCACATTAATCTGGTTTTCTGGAATATATTTCTCACTGCATTATTTATCATCTGCCTGTCCTGTTCCCAGTATCTACCACTTGCTAGTGTGTCCTATAAAGTTGTTAGGTTAATTGCTAGAGTAAGGAAGAGAACAAGAGCATGGATTTTCTAATTTTTTGTTAGCACCCTGGAGTAATCCTGCTGCCCTCTTGAGGCTCCTGTGAACTTGCCCAGGGGAAAAAGGCACAGGCTGGAACCCCATAGTTCCTAATGACCACCTGCAGTGGCTGACCAGGCCATGTTCCAGAGCCTACAAGGGACAACTGAGAGTTAGGATCCAAGAAATGTCTAGCAAGGTCTTCCTTACCTCCCACAGATTCTGCCAAGCCTTTCACCTATGCCTATCCTAAGATATCTGTATCCTCTCTCTTTGACTGAGGTGGTCTAATAGGGTGGGAGATTGACTTCAGTCAAGAAAATGGGAATTTTGTACTTAAAAGAAGTAAAAGGAGCTCTTCTCTCAAAGTGGTTCTTCATTATTTGGTACCATCAAGGAGTTCATGGTGGAAAGAACAGTGCCTTTCTGATTGCCAAAAACACACAGGATTGCATTTTATGGTGTGATTAAAATGACAGTGAATATTAAAAAAATTTTTAAATGTATTACAGCAAAAACAAAAATAAAAAAAAGAAAATTGCCACATGCTCCTTGCTTTGTAAACACTTATTCCATCATTCTTGTAGTTCTAGAAGTTGCCTTTCATGAGTGCCATGGTTTAGATCTGGACTGTCCCCCAAAGCCTCATGTGTTCACAGACAGGGCTTATGGAAGGTGATCAGATTATGGGGTGCTACAGCTGACTTTCTGTTAGAAGGTGGGGTTTGGCTAGAGCCAGGACACTGGAGTGTGTCCTGAAAAGATAGATTTCCCTCCCAAGTTCCTCTCTTCTCTCTCTTCTTCTTAACCACCATGACAAGAGCAGCTTTCCTCCACTATGCCCCTCTGCTATTTTGTTTCTGCCTTGGACCCAACTGAACAAGGACTGTAACCATGAGCCAAAGTAAACCTTTCCTCTTTTAATTTCTAGGTGATGAATATTATCGCAGGGATAAAGAAAGTGACTAAGACAAGTATCCTTATAAGGAGTGATCAAAAATACGATGAATGCAGTTGTTAGCTCCCCTCGAGTGGAAAAGCAGGCTTGTAAAATCACTGTGGTGTGTCCTCATCTATCTTATTTACTGGATCTGGCAGTGTACACCTTCTGGATCTTTTCCAAAATCAAAATGACCATAAAAGGTAAATGTTTTGAATAAACTCAGGACATTGAAGCAACCATGACAGTGTAATTAAAGTCACTCACAAAAGATTGCTTCTAGAACTGCTTCAGAATGTGGCAAGAATCATGGGATAAGTATGTTTGAAGCAAGGGGGAACATTTTGAGGGGGATTAATGACAATGTGTCTTTTAATAAAAATGTCTTTGCTTAAATTTAAATGTTCATCATATTTTTCAGTCACACTTCATATACCTACAAGCCAGTTGAAAAGAGAGGATTGTAGTAAAAGGACAAAATAAAAAGTCCTATGGCATCAGATGCAGATGGAGATTACTAATACAAATGCAATAAGTTAAGCACAGCACACACATTTAGGTTCATAACCTCACAACTTTCTATTTCGTATCTTCCTGGAACTAAAGAAAAATTGCTAATGTAATCAGCAAATCCCTGGATCACTGACAATTGCAGGTGATAAATTAACAGTGTGGCAGTTTAATTTAGGATCTGATTAACTAATAAAAGAGGTTCTGTTTAGAACCGAAGGGTCCCATATTTCTAGCCTTAGAGCTTCACTTCTCCAATATAAGGCCTTGGCAATCACTTGCAAACTGTTAAAGATGGAGCCCACTTTAAACTTTGTTCTGTCATGTAGACCAAAGTGAAAATTAATATATTTTAGACCTCCTCTTAAGAATTGCTTCCATGAGGAAGAGAGAGACAGAGTTCAGACACTTCTGCTGAGTGAGAGAGTTGGAAAGGAGATGCCACCATAGAGCAGAGCAACCAGGAAGAAAGTATAAGAGCAGAATCAGCACCAAAAACAAATTCCAAAACTTTTCTTGGTGACCAGGGCTCTCAGACCACAGACAGTTTGGTATATCTCTTGTATTTTGGTGCTCTGTCCAGTGGCAGACAATATGGTGAGATCCTTGTATTTCCTGATTCATAGAACCACGTCATTCTTTAGTGGAATCTCATCCAATGGTCTCTCCCAGCTGCCCAGCCTGCAGCTGTGATTATGTATTCCTTTAGCAGCAGAGTAGCATGACCTCACTCTAAAATTCCAAAGAACTCATTCTCTGCTTCAGGGTGTCACCTCTACCTGACCACTCCCCTTCCTCTAAGCCACAGTAACATGTACTTTGCAAGTTAAACAATAAACATAGAACTTATGGTTTGTGAATTCATTTTTAGGGTCTGTAACTGACATTTCTGGAAGCATAAACCTTAATGCTAAATGCAACTTCATTAAAGAAAGTATTAAACTAGAACCTAATTGGATCCCAAAGCTAGAGACTTGCAACTTAGAGAAAACTGAATCTCACCATTATGAGGTTAATTTATGTTGAAGTCCTAATACTTAGTATCACAAACTATGTCCTTATTTGAAAATTAAATCTTTGTAGATGAATGAATTAAAATGACATCATTAAGATGCCCCATAATTCAATACCATGTCCTTATCAAAAAGGGAAACGTAGGCACAGACACACACATACGCACAGGTAGAAAACCACATGAACATGAAGGTAGAAATCAGAGTGCTTTATTTACAAACCAAGTAATGTCACAAATTGCCAGAAAACCACAAAAAAACTAAGAGAGAGGCATGGATGGGATTCTCACAGACTGGATTCTTCAGAAGAAACCAACCCTACCAACACCTTGATTGTAGACTTCCAGCCTCCAAAAAAAGTGAAACATTAACATTAAACTGTTGGTTAATCCACCCAGTCTGTGTTAAGAACAAGTTTGTGGTACTCTGTTACAGCAGTGTCAGGAAACTAAAATGCTCACCTTTAAAGTTCTGGTTCAATAGCCATTGGCTTAAACATTAATATCTAAAAACAATTCTTTCTCTACTTTGTCCAAGCATTTCAATATTTAGTCTTCAGTAAAACAACTTCAAATGGAGATGGGTCTTGAGTTCCCAACTTAAAAGGGAAACTTGGGTGTTAGACCCAGTTGACTAATTGTGTGAACGTGTACAAGCTTTTTCGTATCCCTATACCATAGTTTTCTGTTTGTAATATGGGGGAGTTAAAACTCATCTCTTGTGCCTATTCTACTTGATTTGCAGTGGCCAAGGAGAGCACTGTCTTGACCACTCTAGGGGCACCAGATTCCTACATCTCTGTCCTGATTCAGTAGTCCTGATCACCTCAAAAGGTGAGAATCAAATCATTTAGAGTTCAACTGATCCTTTCACATAATGATCCAAGGGGGTCAGACTCTTCTCATTCCCACAGAGTAAGCACTTCAGCTTTGAGATTGCTCTTTGCCCTGATGATCAGATAGAACTCTTGACTGAGCAGGAAGAATATAACGACTGATCAGCATAACTTACAATTGAGAAAGGAGATATTTGCACTTTCTCATCTGTGTATTTCCCTGGACCAAATGATCTCTGAGCTCTTCCAATCCTAAAAACTATAATTTATTTCTCCATTGATTGAGGGGCTTGTTACTATTGTCCTTATCATTGCTTTCAATTGTTGTTGCTGCTGTATGCTGTTCTCTCCTGAACCATCATCTTTTTTTTTCTTCATGTGTGTCTCTGTTCTCTCTCTCTCTCTCTCTTTGTCTCTCTCTCTCTCTCTCTCTCTCTCTCTCTCTCTCTCTCTCTCTCTCTCTCCCTCTCTCTCCCTCTCTCATCTTTCTCCTCTGCTTCATGGCTTTGGTGCTGGCAAAGTTATCTGTTATAGCTGTCATCAGTCAAAGAAAATATATTTTTCCTTCCAGGATGGCAAAATAGTCATAAGCACTGCAGCTTAGGTCGTTGGCTATTTTCCTCAGGAATTTTACTAGTCTTCTTAAAATTTCCCAGGGGTTTGAAACAGTGCTAATTAGGCATCCTGGATGCCACAGCAAGATACAGAAAGCCTTCCCAACACCTAGTAACTGAAAGAAGGCAAAGTCATGGTTATAATTTCCTAAAAGAAAGTTAATACAATATACAAAGTCCCATATTTATCTAAAGCCTTCCATATATTATCCTGTTTGATCACCATAACCTTATGATATAGACAAAACTATTATTTCCACTTTAAGGATCAGAATCATAGAGGTTAAGTGACTCATTTACACAGAAAGAACACATTTCAAAGTTGTATCATCTCCAATCAGAAAAAACTATTTAATCTCATTCTCAAAGATATTACCATATATTAGTAGAGCCTCTTTAATAACCATCATGATACACCAAATGAGTAGAGTTAGCTTGCCTGGGATTGCATTGATTAAAGATCAGACTTAATGGGGCCTTAAACTATGTCCAAATAGCTTTTCCCCAAAGAAACAGAATGGTATCTCTCTAAAGTACTCTCTCTGAGTGAACTAGTTTGCTATAATTTCATGCCTGACTCATGGGCTCTAGTTGTCTAATCAGGTAGAAGCCAGATAAATTAAAAAGATAAGTAAATTCTTTTTATTTATGGTTCCAAGTCAATAGGCTCAGAGTGAGGACTTCTGTTTACTCCACACTTAACCTGAAAAGCAATGGGCTTTAGGATCACAATTTTCTTTGCAGTCCAGATAACTTTTGCACTACATCAAGATATCATTAGTATGACCAGTTGTCAAACTCATCATATATATACAAGCACATGCACAAGAAGGAAACTAAGCAGATTATCTACACTACGTACTATTTACTGCCACAATTTTCAACTTCTACCACTGGACTGTTCTGAAATATTGTCAGTAAGTAATAAGTTTTACCTTTGCTGAAATTTTCCTCTGGACAAAGACTAACAAAAGCTACACTGGGAGCTCAAAGTAGTGGAATTCTTCTGTGGAAAAACAAACATGTTTAGTATGAGAGTTTAGTATTTCTACTGCCTCTTGGTTCTGATGAGGCTTCAAATTGGAATTCTGTGAGATGAGCAATGAAAGTTCACCTCAGGAGGTGCACCCACATCAAACACTAGAACAGTGAAGAACCACAGGTTTGCTCCCTCAACAGTACAAACATCACTAGCCTTTCTTTCTTGAAAGGTTTAACCTAAATCATTTGCCAAAAAGACACAGCACAGTTTTCAAATAAATCTTTCAGGCTGAGGTAGCACAGGACTCATTATTAGATTAGAGATTGAAAGCCACCGAGGTGATTACTGAGGGGTAGGCCTCCCACATCCCTGAATCAGTCTTCCTGAGGCAATCCACCCACACTACTGTACTGGGCTGGCCTTCTATCAAGTGTCTCTAGTGCATTCGTGAGGCTCAAATACACAGAAACTTTCCAAGCTCTATTTTGTCAGACATTTTATCACATAAAAACATATTTGATCATTCTCTACTTCTTTGAATCTTGTTTTCAGTCTGTTTCTGTGATACCATACTCTCAGTCTAACAATCCTTACAATGTTTCACTCATAACTCCTCCTTTCATACCCAAATGTTAGATTCCTAATGGAGTTTTCTAGTTCCTATTTTTTCTCTACTTAAACTTTCTCCCTGGGTATACCACTCATTTTTGTCATTTTAAATTTTGTCTGTACACTTTCTGATACTAAAAATTTTCCCTATAGAGATTGATCTTCTGAGTTCTAGATCTGTTTACCTAACCACTTTCCTGTTGTCTTATCTTATATTCTCAAAGTTTACTTAATTTAACAAAATCGAAATTGAAATCTTCATCTAGTTCACTACACAGATTCTATTCAAGAACCATCACTTATCCCAGAATCAGTTCTGGAAATGATAGGATAGATATACATAGATCAAACCAACAATTTAACTGAGAACAATTAGAAAAGCTGAAAAATACTCAAAATTTTTTAGAGGGCACCAGAGAACTACTATGGTGGTGAATAATTATGAGATCAAAACCTAAGAAAGAAGAAAATTTAGTGATGAACCCAGCATCTGGGGATCACTTATTCCTAGAGAATTTCCAATTCATGTAGAAAGGGGTAGGAGGCAGAGAAGAGAGCAGAGCTTTCAATAAATTTACAGGCCAAAAGAACAAAAATTGGAGTTTGGGGCCTGCCAGGGAAGGAAACCTTAACAAAATTCTTGTGCTTTACTTTGGAACCTTGTGTTAGGATTCTCCAGAGAAATTATATATATGCAGAAAACAAGAGAGAGAGAGAGAGGGGGAGAGAGAGAGAGAGAGGGAGAGAGAGGCAGAAATCCAAAATCTGCAGGAGGGTAGGTCATAGAGTCATTGGTTTAGAAATCCAAGAAAAAGGACGCCTCCCATCCCTCAGAGCTATTCCTTTCCCCCAATAAACCTTTCCTACTTTTAACCTCCTTTGCCCTTTGAAATTCATTCTTTGATTTCAGGAGACACAAACTCAGCACATGTGACATCCAGCAGGTTGGAAGTTATATTTCTCCCATATCATTTTGGAGGCCCCAGTGAGATGTTTGGAAGAAGGTAAGAATTTGGTTTGGTTTCATGACACCCCTAAACAGAGCGGTACCTTGGTTCACTAACATGACTCTTTCCACAATTCTGGTCACAGACTGAATTGGATAAGAACCAAATCAATTTCAAAGCTCACCTTATAGAAGAATTTGATGTAGTTTTCATCAAGTTCAGTTTGTGATCAGTATCATGGAGAGAAGTGAGTTTGTGACCCAAGATACCACTGTAGTTTGACTGGATTCTGGATTGTGATTCATTTAGATAATCAAAAATTGTCATCTACTGTTAGTTAGTTGCTTATGCCTTTTGTTGCTCGAGCCCTGTTAAAATTTGAGAGCAGGGAAGAGTGTGGTGTCTCCATAATTAGGTTTCATTGATGGGTCATTTTTATTTTTATAAGTAGTTATTTATGTTTCTGTTTTCTACATACTGCTTTTAGACTTACTTCTACACTGGTTGCTGAATTTACTTGTATTCCTTTCTTGACTTGTTTGGTGGTTATGAGATGGCTTGTCTTATTTTAGACAACTGTTTGGAATGGCTTTTTGAAATTCTAATTGCTTTGCTCTTGAGTATGTCTGGGGCATACTCAAGTTGTCCTCTGTTATTGGTAATTATTATCATTGTCAATAAATGGTAATGTGCTTCTCTTTACAATTCTGAAAATCTTTTTTCCTTTTCAATTGGAAGCTGCTAAGCCCTTGGAAAATGAGTGCTCATCTATAGTTATTCCTTCATAGACCTTGTAACCCCCATCTTTGATTTAGAAGGAAATCAGAATTCATACTCATCTAGAAAAATTCACATGAGAATTTTGGCTGACCCAGTGCCTGGGCAGGAGTTTTCTTTTGCGACCCACAGGAGAAAACACGCAATTGTTCAGGCCTCTTGCTCATTGATTTAAATTTTTTATTAAGTTTACTGGTACAATTTAGATATACATAATGATCCTATGAATCATAGGGAATTTATACCTGTATATGATATATCTTAATTTCTCTTTTTTTCCCAAATCCCTTCCCTCCCTTCAACCTCTCTTCTTCTCCTTGTTTACAAAGCTTAATTTTCATTTTATTCTACTTTTGTCTTTTTTTTTCTTTTCCCTTCCTTCCCTTCTCCCTCCTCCCTCCCTGGTTCCCCTTTCTTTTGAACAATTTCTTCTTATTTCACAATACCTATTGTACATTTTGGTCCTTATTTACACTTTCAGTTTCTTATACCAGAGAAATAATGTGATATTTACACGTGTGTCAAATTTATTTCACTTAAAAAGTATGGCCTCAAGGCGTATCCATTTACCTAGAAATGTCTCAAATTTATCCTTCTTTATGGCCAAATAGTACTCCACTCTATTAAAAAACATCTTTTTTATCCATTTCTCAGCTGATGGGCACTTGGGTTGTTTCAAAGATTTAGCTATTATAAATCATGCTGCTATAAACATGGGTATGCATATATTGCTGTGGTATGATGCTTGTAATTCTTCCAGGAAGATACCCAAAAGGGGAATAACTGGGATGAATGGGACTCTGTTTCTAGTTCTTGAGGAATCTCACTCTGATTTGCTCATTGGTTGCACCAGTTTACATTCCCACCAACAGTGGAGAAGTGTTCTTTTCCCCCTGCAATTCCGCCAGCATTTGTTATTGGTTAATTTGATAATAGCCATTCTTCCTAGGGTGAAATGGAACCTCAGAGTTGTTTTAATGTGCATTTCTCAAATGATCAGGGATTGTGAACGTTTTTCATGTATTTATTTGCCATTTGTACTTCTTCCTTTGAGAAGTATATATTGATCTCAGATATCCATTTTTGGATTGGATCTTGAGTTTTGGGAAGGTCTTTATATGTTCTAGATATTAGTCCTTTGCCTGAGGCACAACTGGCTAAAAATTTTTTCCCATTCTGTGGGTTGTCTTTTCACTTTGTTGGTAATTTATCTTGCTGTGCAATAGTTTTTTAATAGAATGAAATCCCAGTTATTGATTCTTTGTAGTATTTCCCATGTGATCAGGGTTTTGCTCATGAATTCTTTGCTTACATCTGTCTCTTTAAGAATTCTACCTATTCTCTCTCCTGTCAGATTTAGTGTTTCTGTTTTAATATTTAGATCTTTGATTCATTTCTGTTTTAGTTTAGTGCATGGTGAAAGACATGGGTCTAATTTTAGTTTTTGGCATGTGGAAAGCCTGTTCTTCCAGCACCAATATAATAATGAGGCTATCTTTTTTGGCCCCTTTATCAAAGATAAGGTGGCTGAGTGTGTTTGGAATTGTTTCTGCATCTTCTACTCTGTTTCATTGATCCTTGAGTCTGGTTTTTTGTTTGTTTGTTTGTTTGTTTGTTTGTTGCCAATATCATGCTACTTTTATCACAGTAAATTTATAGTACAACTTCAAGTCAGGGATTGTGATGCCCCCTGCCTTGCCTTTGTTGCCTAGGATTGTTTTTCCTATTCTAGGTCTCTTCTGGTTCTAAATGAATTTTAAGAATGTTTTCTCTAGTTCTGTAAGGTACACCAATGGTATTTTGATTAAGATTGCATTAAATCTGTATATAATGACTTTTTGAGCATGGCTATTTTTGCTACAATCATTGGTTTAATTTTTCACTGGCAATAAGTTCCTTCTTAAGCATGGCTATCATAGCAAGAGTCAGTTGCAGCTTGTGATTTTGAAAACACTTTCTGGAGTTATAAATGTGAATTTTCAGAGGAAGTAGGTACATAAGTTGGCAAGAGTGGCTAATGTAACATGAACTGTCTTCTGGTCATTCTTCAGGTGAGAGCCACCTGCTATGGAGCAGAGGGATGCTCAGCGGACACCATGAAGGCATATAAAAAAAAAAAGGGTTTGAAAGAGATGCCTTCTTATCTCCCTGTTGTTTTGCAGATGAGAAACTCAATGTTCAATTTCTTTACTCCCTTGGAGTGTACTCTTAAGCACTGGAAATTGTTCAACTCTCACACTCTGAGAAAGATCTTTTCAATATTTTCCTGCACCCATGCATGGCCTACCTATCATCTGGAGGGAAAGTAGAATGCAGAGGGAAGTATTAATTATAATACTATTTTACAAATGGAGTTTTACTGTAAGAGAGAGAGGGAAAATGGTCAGAGGTACCTTATGCTTAGACTTTCTTTGCATTGAGAGACGATCCTGACTTGTATTCAAAGTGAGGATATAAGTCACTGAGAAACCAGACCCCTCTGGCTCTTAAGCACCATCTGATGGAGCTGTCATTACTGCATCTGAGGTTACCCTTCTTTGTCATCTGTGCCTTAAGGACAAGAACTAAGCGCTTCAATTACTTTAAGTTGTCAACTACTAATCAGGAAAAAGATGAGCACTCCCTGAAAATGAAGATAGTTAAAATTGCCTTTAGTAGCCAATCCCTTTAGAGGGAATGTTTACATGTAGCTATCAAAATAACAGTTTTGGCTACCAGCTGTGGCTATCAAACAACCACGGCTATCAAAACAATGAGTAGCCTGTATAGCTAGCTATTCCAATCAGATAAACTGTCAGCCTAGGGTGCATCTTAAAAGCAATCTTTCACTTTCACAGGTATAAGAGGGTTTTTTTTTCCTTTCTGATTCTTATTACAGGAAATCTCTGTTAATTGATGACCTATAAGAAAAGTTCTGACAAGTCTATTTATAATTACAAACCTGAAAACTATAAAAAGGTTGTTGTAGCTCAATTTGGCCACTACATCTGAGAGTGCACTCTGGTTTAAAATAACTGTTCTGGATATTTATGTTTGTCTGTCTGTCCTTTTAATGTGTGTTGATAACTGGTTAAGAAAAATATTTTTTGAGCTCAACAATTTTTTT
This sequence comes from Dasyprocta punctata, assembly GCA_004363535.1. Taxonomy (NCBI): domain Eukaryota; kingdom Metazoa; phylum Chordata; class Mammalia; order Rodentia; family Dasyproctidae; genus Dasyprocta; species Dasyprocta punctata. Next base: position 422 of record RJWM01011336.1, on the reverse strand, counting down.
CTGGATCTTTTTGCAATTTCCATGGAAAGAATATTTAGATACGCTTTCAGGGTAGACAGACTAATTTAAAACATTACTAGATATGTGCTCACTTTGTCAGCACATATACATCACCAGATAAAAACTGACAGTTTCACTTGGGGTGTAGCTCAGTGGTACAGCACCTACCTGGCAAGCATGAGGTCATGAGTTCAATTCCTGGTACCAAAAAAAAAAAAAAACTGACAGGTTCAAGACTTACACAGGAATAAATCCTTAAAGTATGAAACATAAAAGTTACATATGATTTAAATTAATACGTATATGCTTCTGTGTATTAATTTTCAGATATATACAGAGTCTGCCAAAAATGCATACACACTTCAGAAAAAGAAAAACTTGCATAAATATTTTAATATTAAATTTTCTGAGTCATCATGAGA